>JAEIFQ010000953.1:0-63069 GCA_018904025.1 Zaprionus vittiger
TAACGCGAGTTGTTCAGTGGATGAGTGGACTACATCCCGGACTGTAAGGCCAATGATGTTGACCGTGTTCTTTGTTCGATTGCTGCCGCGACTAGTTCGTGAGACTCAGAGTGGTCAGCACTATTAAGAGCCAGGAACTAATTCAATAAAACATATCGGCTAACCAACTATCGAGTCGCTAAGAATTATCAATAAGGTAGACACTTTATGCCAGAATCTCGGTCCGTGAACACGTATTAAAAATACACCACATTCATTTTCAAATTGTTAATTATAAGACAAGTAAATATACTACAATAAAAACTATTTGTTCGTACACTAAAAGGCGGAACCTACAAATTTTGGGGGCTCAACCGCGATAAGCTTGTCAAAAACTTAACATTGAAACTGTGTGTGTGTAAAAATAATGTGCGTGTGTTGAGCTTAACAGAAAAGCACAAGTATTGTGAAATTGAAGACAAAAATTAATTGAGACGCCGAAAGAGGCACAATTATAGAGAAACAAACTTGTGTGACTAAAATTCAACAACGTTAGTAACCTTTGTTGTGAAATTGGCTGATGAAAGTGGTAAAGCTGTTACGAAAATCACACGGCAAGATTTGGCAAAAGACGAAAGCACCAAGTCAATTACGACGGGATTAATCTGTGAAGTCGGCACGGCAACTTTGGTGAGCAGGCAGCTAGGCAAGACTTGCAACGCGGCGCCGTGGGACACTGATAAAGTTTGGAGCGTGGGACAGTTTCATAGACGTTGTAGCAGTTGTAGAAGCACATGAAAGAGGACATTTTTCAGTTAAAAAACAAAAGAACTTTTAACTAAAGACTTTTATATTTCCAGACTCGACTAATACCCTGTATTGTGTCTAATAGGAAACTGGGCAAAAAGTAAAGCGAACTCAACCCGATTCCGAAGAACGAGCAGCCACTTCAGACATATCACAATCTACGCACAAGCAGTATAAGCACATACTTGCCATAATAGATCGATTTATCAAGTTCTGTTGGTTGTATCCTACAAAGACAACGGCAGCGATTGAAGTTTCCACGATACTTAAGACGCAAAGTATGACCTTTGGGAATACAATGCTGCTTATAATTTCGGACTGCTTTCACTTCTGAAGAGTTTAAACAATACTGCGCAGTCGAAGGAATCAAACATCACGTAATTACAACAGGATTACCACGTGCTAGCGGACATGTGGAAAGACTCAATGCGATTATTGTACCTGTTTTAGCTAAGCTTGCTATAGATGACCCCTGTAAATGGTACAATTTTTTTGATATGGTTCAGCAAAATATAAACTCAACTTGTTGTCGATGTACCCAAAAGACGCCATTTGAACTCCTTATGCTACCAAATGCGGACAAAAGCTGATGTGGATATACAAAGAATTATACACGACGAAATGATCCAGATTTTTAATAAAAATCTAGATGAAACCCGACGTCAAGCAAAACAACAAATTAGCAAAATGCAGACTGAAAACAGACACACATATAATTTACGACGTAAGACGGCCAACACATACAATCTTGGAGAGCTAGTTGCAATCAAGCGTACGCAACTAGGTGGTGGACTTAAGAACTTGAACCTTAAACAAAACAGTTTATACCCAAGTCCCACTACATATACATATAGTAAAATTCATTTTTATTATATATGTATGTAAATAATAGAGGTGATGGCAGAGTGATGATACGGGTGGCAACGCTGCAGCCGCCTATCGATAGAGCCAGAGTTAAGTAATAATCGAACAGTCAGTTGTAAGAGTTGAAGTCAAGAAGTGGAACGAGAGAGTCGTTGATTAAGTCGTTGATAGAGTTGTCGTAAAGTCGTTGATTAAATTGTAAAAGGCAGACAAGTCGGTTTGCTTTTTAAAATAAAGTTATCGTAGAGTTGCGGAAGATAAGTTGTAAAAGGCAGACAAGTCGGTTTGCTTTTTAAAATAAAGTAGCAGAAGAAAAAATTGAAAATTTAAATTTACACTGGATAAAAATGGATACAAGTTTTCTTTGTTGTCATCTTGCCCGGAAATAGCTTACATAAATCAGATAAATATTCAAGATTATGGTTGTGCTGAAAGTAATGTGAATACTCCTCCGCAGAGTGCACCTATGATACGGAATCTGATAGAGGAATATCAGCCAACATTGCCGCTCACTGAGTCACCTGTTCAGCTACGAGTTGTACCGGATGACAGCCAATCGCAAAAGAAACTCGAGTTGGCTGCTAGTAATGACCAGGATATAGCCTCCAAAGACAATGAAAACATGCAGACAGCTCGCGAGGAGGCAGCCATTAAAGAACCAGAGCTGGCAGCAACAGAAGAAGAGAAGGAACAGTACAGCATCGATAATAGCCGAAATGCTGAGCAACGCGACGCCTTCGAAAACGTAGAAGCTGCTGAACAAGGCGCTGCAGCTGATAGCAACGATGCCGTCGATGGAGCACCCGCTTCCATGGAGGCAATGGATGTGGACGATGCCGAGAGTGAGGCCGAAGGCGGCGACTCTCAGCATGCTATGGGTGACGACCAAGAAGACGAGGGCAATGCAGATAAGCATTCTGTTTTCAGAGAAGACGAGGGTATCGACGAAGTTGATCGCAGAGATGAACAGGAACACGAACAGGATCAATAGGCATCTGCTACAAACGAAATTGATGCAGTCAATGAGGATGAAGACATAGAGAATGTTGATGGCGAAGCTGAAGCTGAAGCGGAGCCAATAGACGATGATGCTGGTAACGATGACAATGATGATGATGACAGTGATTTTGTGCAGAAAGAAGCGAATGATCAACTTGAGAAGGAGCTTCAGATTGCAAATTCAAAGATAGCTGAATTTAAAGGAGTACGATCTAGGGAGAGTTCCAATAAGTTGATGAAAATAACACATTTGGAGATCATCAACAATAAGCTTGATCAGCAGATGATTATTCAGTAACAGCTCAGACAGGAGCTGCAGACTTCGAAATCGAAATTAGTTCAGTTGGCAGTGGACAAATCCCGAGGGGAGGAGAATAGAATTCAGCTGAAAGACCAATTGGAGAGTGCCAAAGAAGAGCTATGCATGCGTGCACGACAGCTTGACAAGCAGCAGGAAGAGCACGAACATATCCAGCTGGAGCTTCAAACTGCCCATTCACAGCTAACAGAGCTGCAAGACCAGTATAAAGGGGAGCACAAGAAAAAGTCGCAGTTGGACCAAAGACTTGATTTAGTCAATCAAGAGCTGAATACATAGAAGTTGGACCACGCGCGTCTTGCAGAGAATCTACAAACTGATAATATGAAGCTATGGAAGTATGCTGAGAACAACCAGGATGACTTATCGTCTGGGACAGACGATGATGAGCAGGATGGCCGAATGTAAACAATAGAGGTGATGGCAGCGTGATGGTACGGGTGGCAACCCTGTAGGCGCTTATCGACAGAGCCAGAGTTGCAGTAATAAGGAATAATCGAACAGTCAGTTGGAAGCGTTCAAGTCAAGAAGTCAAAGGAGAGAGTCGTTGATAAAGTTGTCGTAGAGTCGCGGAAGATAAGTTGTCGTAGAGTCGCGGAAGATAAGTTGTAAAAGGCAGACAAGTCGGTTTGCTTTTTAAAATAAAGACGTCGATCGGTCAAGTTTGTTAAAGTAGAACTAAGTGAACTGAAGAAAACTATTATTTATATAATCAAATATGAACTACTATTAACTAATTTTTCAATAAATAGAGGTGATGGCAGCGTGATGGTACGGGTGGCAACCCTGTAGGCGCTTATCGATAGAGCCAGAGTTGCAGTAATAAGGAATAATCGAACAGTCAGTTGGAAGCGTTCAAGTCAAGAAGTCATAGGAGAGAGTCGTTGATTAAGTCGTTGATAAAGTTGCCGTAGAGTCGCGGGATTCTTCGTTAAATAATTAGATAATTAGACTAATTAGATTTAG
The DNA here is from genome assembly GCA_018904025.1 of Zaprionus vittiger. NCBI lineage: Eukaryota > Metazoa > Arthropoda > Insecta > Diptera > Drosophilidae > Zaprionus > Zaprionus vittiger. Next base: position 3,935 of record JAEIFQ010000953.1, read on the forward strand.
ATAATTAGATTTGTTTTGTAGTGATATATTGATATGTTAACTTTTTATTTAAGCACCAGCAACCAGCCACTCTCGTAAGTGTCAAAATCAAAAGAGAAGGAATACACCGCGTGTTCCACTTTAGGTGTGACCAAATAACTTAAGAACTACTATATAATGCCATTTTTGGTATTTTAATAAATACTAATTTGGGGATATTTTAGCTTCATATTTCAACACGCCCCCTCAAAAATTGCATTGTACGTTTAAGTTTAAAATCGAAATCAAAATTAAAAATTACATAAATTGTCTTATTCTAATGTGGCTTGGTACTGTGCTTTCTTCACTACTTTCATTCATTTGGGATACATTACAGTAATCCAGCATTTGCTGCTAGGATTGGGAAAACCCATAAAACCCAATCAGATCACTCCTATAATTAAATAAAGTAATAGCTAGAAACAAACATATTTCATATTTCTTTATGAGAAATAAAATTAAAGACTGTCTTCAAAAGTCATAAAATTAGTTACAACTATATTATTATTAGTTATTTCGGTTGTTCTTCAGATAGTCCCATTTTTCTTCGCAAGTCAAGAAAACGTGCCGCCGGTAAGGGCTTGGTGAATATATCTGCAAGTTGGTTCTCTGTGGATATATACTCAATACAAATAACATTATTTTCTATTTGTTCTCTTGCAAAATGATATTTAATATCAATGTGTTTTGATCTTTTATGGCATGAGGGATTATTAGCTATACTAATACATCCCTGATTATCTTCAAATATTTTTATAGGTCTTTCTAATTTAATATTCACACTCCCTAAAAGAGATCTCAAGAAGCTAGATGTTATGCTGAGTCCATGTCATTCTTTGCTGCGTGGCCTGGGAAAACGGGCACTGTGCCGCTGGGAGTGTTTATCGGAGCTGTTCAAATAGACGAAATGGAGACTATGTAAAATTTCATCGTGGTGGCAGAAGAAAAAATTGAAAAATTTACACTGGATAAAAATGGATACAAGTTTTCTTTGTTGTCATCTTGCCCGGAAATAGCTTACATAAATCAGATAAATATTCAAGATTATGGTTGTGCTGAAAGTAATGTGAATACTCCTCCGCAGAGTGCACCTATGATACGGAATCTGATAGAGGAATATCAGCCAACATTGCCGAACACTGAGTCACCTGTTCAGCTACGAGTTGTACCGGATGAGAGCTAATCGCAAGAGAAACCCAAGGTGGCTGCTAGTGATGACCATAGCCTCCAAAGACAATGAAAACATGCAGACAGCTCGCGAGGACAGCAACAGAAGAAGAGAAGGAACAGTACATCGATAATAGCCGAGATGATGAGCCGCGCGACGCCTTCGAAAACGTAGAAGCTGCTGAAGAAGGCGCTGATAGCAGCGATGCCGTCGATGGAGCACCTGCTTCCATGGAGGCAATGGATGTGAACGATGTCGAGAGTGCGGCCGAAGGCGGCGACTCTCAGCATGCTGTGGGTGACGACCAAGAAGACGAGGGCAATGCAGATAAGCATTCTGTTTTCAGAGAAGACGAGGGTATCGACGAAGTTGATCGCAGAGATGAACAGGAACACGAACAGGATCAATAGGCATCAGCTACAAACGAGAATGATGCAGTCAATGAGGATGAAGACACAGAAGCTGAAGCTGAAGCGGAGCCAATAGACGATGATGCTGGTAACGATGATGATGCCTTCTTCCTGGACGTAAATGTTGCAGTTGGTGAATGTCACAATGTGCAGGATGATTACGATCCAGAGGATAATCGAAAGAAGAAGAAGGGCAAAAAGCGCAAGACGAAGAAGGGCGAGGAAAAAGGACGCAAAAAGAAGCGCAAGAATAATGACAGCGAGGGGGACGGTGACTTTGTGCTGCACGGTAGGGAGGTTGAATACGTTAGGCCCTTATCTAAGCGAGGACGTAAGCACAAAGAGGAGAAGTCCAGAGAAGAGCAGTGCAAGATGCAGCTGGAGCAAGAACTGCGGGTAACCAAGGAAATGATTGATCAGCAGAAAGTGATGCAGGTTAATCTTGAATAGCAACTGCAGTCCGTTAACTCAAAGCTTGCCCAGTTGGTAGAGCAGCATCAGAAGGAACGATTCGAGATGCAAGAGAAACACTACAGATGGGAAACAGCTAATGCCGGAATGGAGCAACAGTTTCGGCTCACCCAACAAGATCGGGAAAGTGACTTTGTGCAGAAAGAACCGAATGATCAACTTGAGAAGGAGCTATAGATTGCAAATTTAAAGATTGCTGAATTGGAAGAAGTGCGATCTAGAGAGAGTTCCAATGAGTTCATGAACAAAACACATTTGGAGATCATCAACAATAAGCTTGATCAGCAGATGATTATTCAGAAAAACTCAGACAGGAGCTGGAGACTTCGAAATCGAAATTAGTTCAGTTGGCAGTGGATAGCTTGCGTGCGCGATGGCTTGACAAGCCGCAGGAAGAGCATGAACATATCCGGCAGGAGCTTCAAACTGCCCATTCCTGTCCGATTTGTGATTGCTGTGTCAGCAAATTATTGATGCTTGATGTGGCCATTTTTAATTTATTAATTGTTGTCAGAACTTTAAGAGGTATTTTTTCTGATGTGCCTCGACTCACACCGTGTTCTTTCTAACAGTAAAAATTAACAAATGTTTTTTGTTTTATTAGAATTTGTCGGCTAGTTGACTACTTATTTGGTTCAGCGTCGGAAAACTGAAGCCTTGTCGCCTGGTCGACAACTTCTAAAATTCCAGAGTCCAGGGTCAACAAGCCTTTGTCGCCTGGCTAACAACTACTCGTGGTCGCGTTCGGGGGTCACTAAATGTTATGATTTGAATTGGTATCACTCAACGTCGGAGTAATATCAACTGTAATCTAAATGTTTTATATTAATTTTGCTTGCCCCAGGAGTATAACCATGTGGCAGAGGTCGCCGCAATAAGTACAAAACAAATTGGGCTGCGGAGTAAAATGAGTAGTCAAGTGAGAGTTACTTTTCATACTGATCCAGATATTTAATAAAAGTCGAGATGAAACCCGACGTCAAGCAAAACAACAAATTATCAAAATGCAGACTGAAAACAGACACACATATAATTTACGACGTTTATGAGGTTATTAAAGATTCAGCATTTAGCGATGGACCAATGACGACTACGACATGTGCTGAATATATGAAGCGCTGGATGAGCATGAACGACGACGCATTCGAGACGAAGGTCTGGGAATGATCTGGCAACGCTGAATCAGATGGTCCAAGTTATAGTCGACGAAATGGCAACGACGTAGATTTATAAGAAGAAGAGTTCGAGTTGACGACGCGAAGAGAAAATACGTAAAAGAGCAAGGCCTGACGCTCAATTAACGACGATCATATTAAAGAATAAAAAGATTAACTACGACGACATTAAAGTTAAACTAAAGTACTAACTAATTTTAAGAAACTACATTGAAGTATTATGAAATAAAATCACTTAATTTAATATAAAAATGTTTTTATCACAACCACTGTGACTTGAACTTTAAACAAAACAGTTTATACCCAAGTCCCACAATAATATCGTAACAAAGTAATAAAAAATTTTAAAGAACAATAGCCCCTTTACTCTCCTGATAGATACAGGAGCAAGAATATCGTAATTAAAAGATAATACAGAATATGATATAAATAAAAAAAATAATAAAACCAACATAACAGGTACAGGCCAGGGCACTTTTCAATTTATTGGACAAGCTTCAATTGACTTACTTTTCTATCATTTTATAATCAGTAATGATTTCCACGTAGTCCATAATGAATTCCCAAAAATTGTAATGGAACTCTTGAAAAGTGGCCAACAGTTTTAATTAAATATCAATCACATCGTTAATTCAGAATATTATCAGATAAGTTAAGATGTGATGCAATTCTGCAATCGCATTAAACTATTTTCTAACGAGAGCAATAGTCGAGCGGCACGCGACAATAGGATACCCTTCGACATATGTATGTTCCGGTGTAAACATATGTATGTTGTTTCTAATTATTCTTAACAGATGGCGCTCGCGCTTTGCCCTCTCCCGCCTTAATTTTTAGCTGACACAAGCACTTGGTTTTATGGTCATACTTTCTTAAATAACTTCTGTGTTTGTTGTCCGATCGTATTCCAATTTAAATATTAGATATCATACAGCTGAGTACATATTAAAGTCAGAAAGTTGTATCTTTTATACAGCGCTTATAAATTGAGTTCAAAAATTAAATTATTGATTTTCGGGGCGGTGGGCCCAACATTTAAAATAAACCTGATCTGCCGCTTTAACACAGGAAGCTTCTTTACACAGGAAGCTTCTTGATCAGTCTTTGGCCCGTTGGTTGGGGTTGCCAGCATTCCAGTCCTTCCGGTTCGGGATGCGGGTTCTGAATTTTGCACCAAAGAAGAGTTCCTTGGTCATAGAATCTGATCTAGAGCAGATCTCTAAGCCAGGAATGTCTTTGATAAGTCTAGCATGCCCCGATTCAGTAGCTAGAAGCCCAGATTGAAGCTTGATTCTAAGAAGACTCCTAGCGGCGACTTCTTGTATTTGAATATGCAGCGTAGTCAAATTCAATATGGATTCCATTGCTGCTGTGGGACAGGTGCGAAGTGCACCCGTCAAAGACAGGCAAAGCAGCCTATGCAGTTTAGTGCATTTGTTGATGGCAGTGACCTTCGTAACCTAAGGCAACCACACAATGGCACCGTAGGTGACGATGGGTCTTACCATCATCTCAAATAACCACCGAATGGTGCAAGATTTGAGTCCCCATATCCTACCAAAGAATTTTCTGCAGGCCCACATGGCATGAGTTACCTTTGATAGGGTGTTGTTTAGATGGGAGTTCCAGTTCAGTCTTTTGTCAAGAGTTACCCCTAGATATTTAACCTCGTTGGAAAGTCCCACGGGAGAGCCGCCAATGTGCAATTGACCTATGTCAACGGAATGGCGCTTAGTGAAGGTAACGATACTTGCCTTTTGTAGATTGATGCTCAGACCTACATCTTCGCACCATCTACTAACCGTGCTCAGAGTAGATTGCATCAGCTCTGTCACGGTGTTGGCAAAGTTCCCGTTCACTACGAGAGCCAGGTCGTCAGCTTAGCCGATTGCTACCACGCCCTGTTCTGCAAGAATAGTCAGTAGTTCATCAACTACTAGGGACCAGAGTAAGGGGGATAAGACCCTCTCCCTGGGGACATCCCTTAAAGGCACTATTGAAAGCGGTTGTGGAGTCTTAGGCAGAGGAAATAGTCCGGCGTTTGAGCATAGCATCAATCCATCGGATTAGGGGGCGGGCGATGTTCCTGCGCTCCAGCGCAGCTAAAATGGACCCGTAGCCGGTATTATCGAAAGCACCCTCTATATTAAGAAAGGAGCACAGAGCAATGTTCTTGGATATGAGGGCTCTATCGATTTTACCCACCAGCTTGTGAAGAGCGACCTCCGTCGATCTTCTGGCTATATACGCAAACTGCGTGGGGTGCAGAGGATGAATTTTCTGCAGAGAGCACCGAATGTGAAGGTCTACGAGCCTTTCCGCTGTCTTTAGCAGAAAGGAAGTAAGACTGATCGGCCGATATGATTTAGGCTGATCAGGGGGACGATTCCCCTGTTTGGGAATGAATACCACATTGACTCTCCTCCAAGAGATGGGTATGTAACCCCAAGTGAGACTTGCCCTAAGAAGGCCGACTAGCGGATCAAGAATGTGATCCAGGCTGTTTTGTAGAAGGGTTGGAAAGATTTGATCGCTCCCTGGGGCTTTGAAGGGAGCAATGGAGTCTACAGCCCATTTGACCTTTTCAGAGTCGAAGATGGTTCCTGATAGACTGGACCCACGTGAGTCCGGTGACAAGGTGGCGTCATCATGACTGGATAGATCTGGGTTCGCCACCGAACCTGGGAAGTGGACTTGTAGTAAAAGGTCAAGTGCTTGAGTATAAGAGCCATCTGCTCTTTTAAGAGTACACAGTAGCTGCGCCACGTATCGCGTTTAGCACGTCTAATGTTCTTGTTATAATTAGTAAGAGCGTCCGTATAGACATTCCAACTGACACGGCTAGATCTGGCCTTGTTGAATAGGCTTCTAACCTTCCTTCTTTGTGCAGCCAGTTCCTCGTTCCACCATGGAACTTTACGGTTAACCTTTAGGGTCTTCCGAACAGAGCTGTCCTCGAAGGATGTGATTAGCACATCTTAAAGAATGTTGGCAGCAAGTTCTATTTCACTGATAGAATTAGGGTTGCTGGTCAACGAATCTGCCTTAAAAGCCACAGAGACAGAAGAAGTTCTGGCGGATCTGGACTTGGCCAAGGAGGTCGAACCTGATGTGCTAATGGTCCGACAAAGTGGCTTCGTCTGTAACCCGCCAGTTGGCCAGCGAACTCACAATAGAGTTGCTGACTAGGGTCAGGTCCAGAACCTCCTCCCTAATGGCGTTAATAAAAGTAGGCTTACACCCTATGTTAGCAACATCTTATTGACAACACAATAGGGACTCACCACTTTTATTGATGTCGCTGCTTCCCCAGATCGTGTGATGCGCATTTGCATCACTGTTGAGCACAAGCGGCTTGTTGTGTCCACTAGCCGCTGAACCTCTATGGGGGGGACGTCATCCACGTCGTCCGGGAAGTAGGCAGAGGCGATCACTACCTCCCGGACATCTTCAGCCGTGGCTACCTCAATAGCTGTTGCCACCAGGTCTCTGTGGATGAAATTTGATAAAGGGCAGTGTCTCACATTGTTATTTACAACAAAAGCAACTTACATGATCCGCATGATAGTCCACTGATGTGGCCACCAATCAGCCATGGCTCTTGGACGAGAGCCAGGTTGATTGCATCCTTACAGGCCAACTGCCTTGTCCCCCCGAGAGTCATTTCCTCGGATGCCCTGCGGCCCCGGTCGCCGGAGGTACCCTTGCGGGTGGTTTCGGGACATGGGGGCGCTCGTTGCCAACCACCGGCCTCGTGCGGCCCGTTGTAGGGTTGGGGGCAGTCACCACAATGACAGGGGGTTTGGGTATTTCGGTTATCGGCGCCACTGCGACTGCGGCCCTTTTAGACGCCACCGGAGCAGCAGCCATTGCTCTCACGCCAGTGGGGGCCACCGTTGCCGCTGCCGGAGAAGCACTGATAGGAGGGGAATGCTTGGAGATGGGGAAGGGGACAGGGCAGGAGTGGGAGAGACCCTGACGGCGGAGTTCTTAAGGATAACTTTTATCCTGCCAAAGCGGTATTTGACGTTACCCATAAGATCCGTCAGGGTCTTATACGACTTCTCGTCGACCATCATCGCGAGGTGCGTCGTTTTGCCGTTAAGGCTGTGTTGAACCACCCGCCAAAGCTTCGTTGAGAAGCGTTCATAATTTTGGAGACCCAAGTACTTCAAAATTGAGGCGGGTGGGAGTTCAGTTTCATCAACAGTTTAATATCAAGGCAGCAGATGGACCTGATATATCCAGCAGATCTCCTGACCCACTCAGCAGTGTTGCTATCCTCGCACATAAGGAGCAGCCATTCATTTCGAGGTATGCAGGCCTCGAAACCTGGACCGGCAACCGATGTGGAGGGCAGCAGCATCGCTTTCAGGATGCTGTCTTGCACCGTAGCCAACTGCTCCTGTGAAAGAGGTTTGGTTGGATCAGCCGAAGTGAAGCCCAGTTTCACTCTGCTTGCCACTTGGCTTTGTTTACTCCACGTGAGTCTTTTTGGGCATCTTTGAGGACCCTTGGGGTTCGGCCTTGGTTTCCGCGGGGGGCGCAGTGACGATCGCAAGAGCCTCTGCTCTGCTCGAACCCTTTGCGAGTGCAGCTTTGAAAAGCTTCTTCTCGCGGGTCTTCATTTTAACGAAGGCGTTCCCCAAGTCCAGCCGCAGCGTCTGGATTTGGGAGCCTGCTTCCGTGAGGCCTGATCTCTGATCAGGTCACCGTCAGCTTCAGCGTCAGAGGACATCACCTCGATGGTCTGCTGCATGCCTGAGCAGTTGTTGGACGAAAAAGCAGCACTAGCGAACTCAGTGTCCAAGGGAGTTCGTCGCCTGTCCGAGTCCCCCGGAATACTAGAGTCGAAATCCGTAGTATTGGGGGTGGAAGCCAGCAGCCCAATGGCTGCAGTGCTAGTGTTGGGGTCGGCCGTGAAAGCTTCGCCCTGGGTTGATGCTTTTAAAGTCGCATCAGACTTTTCTATTTTATTTATTAGATCCACAACTTTTGGTCCAACGAGTAGGCGGGAAGGGAAAGTCGCCCACGGCATAGCCCGCGTGCCGTGGAAAGTCTGAATAAAACTGGAGGGCGACAGGTATACAGAGTCCGCATACTAGAGACCGGGCTACCCCCCGACCATGCATCCATTAGCGTATGCTGTTCCGCCTTGGATTGGAGTGATTTATAGATTCACGATCTTCGCCCGACTACAATTAGTCAGCACCCCTAGCAGAGACATGACCGTACTAAGGGCCTGCTTCCAGCCGTCCAGTAAGGACGGCACGTACCTCAGCCAAACCTGCGGTTACATTAATTTCCCCATACCGTCTCTGACGGCTGACGGCCTAAGTAAACAGTGACATTGATAGTTCAATAATTATTGCTTGTAAGGTCAGAAGTTATATTGAATGTCATATTTCATTACGTAAACTCGGTCGCTGACGTGTGAAGACGTGTTTTTAATCGAGCTCCGTATCGGTCGAATTGAGTGAAGTGAATGGTTATAAATATAAAACGCATAAATAAATCGAAAGCGAAAGAGACGCTCTGTGCGATGCACCATTGCTCGAATACATATTTTGTGTTTAAAATAGTATAAGCAAGTAGTTTTTACATCTTCAAACAAAAGACCAAAAAAAAAAAAAAATAAAATAAAAAGAATAACTATGAGTCAGAACGAAGTTCGCGCTCAGCGTCAACGCGAGAAAGACGATCGGCGGCTCTTATTGCAACGAAACAACGCGTACTTCTCATACGTCTCCGCGACAGCGAGCGGTCAATCACCCCTAACCCGACGAATTTATTTTTGACAACTCAAGAAAGAGCGCGTTCTTGCTCTTCCTCATTTCTAGCTTCGTCACAGAACTCGCAAGCTTGTGAAATTTCTTTACGCTTACCTACGGTGACTAGTACTGTGACAACAACAACCACTGCAACTGCAATCACAACAACAACTGGATCGGTATCGTCGGCTCGCTCAATTTCGTCGACGCAAGCACTTGCTCACCCTGAGCCAGCGATCAAAACAAAAACGCAACTTAACGGTTCCGCTGTGCTATCAGCAAACCAAAACATAAACTAGAACGCCGGGTCGACCTTACAGACTGGATCGCTACATAACAATTAAACGAAAACTCAGCCCTCAAAAAAATAAAAACCAACAATCAGAAAATAAGGAAAAAATTACACGCGACAATGTCACTAATAAAACGCCAGCAAACACCAACAGATTTGAGCTTCTGGCAAATTCTACTGATGAAAGTGTACAAACGGCAAAGTCATCGAAAGAGGAACCTAAGAAGGTTAAGCCTCCTCCAAATTCCTGGACGATGCAGGAAAAAACTTTTATAAATACCAACTAAAAAGCGCAAGGGGCCTACAGGTTGTTCTCAAAGGGATTGAGGCGATTGTTTCGACCACTGAAATCGTAGAGCCTCAAGGAAAAGAACTTTAATGCAAAAATGGTCATGAACATGCTTAACAAAAATAAGGAACCACAACCAATGTTCAAAATCGAGGTGGAGCCAGAGAGCCAGATACTCAAAAAACTGAAGTTCACCCAATCTACAAGTTACAGCTGCTACTGCATCGGCGTACCACAGTAGAAGAGCTACACAAGCGCAATCGCCCAGTGCAGTGCACTAACTGCCAAGAATATGGCCACACTAGGGCTTACTGTACACTGAAATCTATTTGCGTAGTCTGTAGTGAAGCCCATAGCATAAGGAACTAAAGATCCGTCTTAACAAACATGGAGAATCAACACGAGCTCAGGCCACACACATCAGTCCCACTCCGCCACAATCGGGCCCCTCTTACACGGTACCCTTTCCTACACATCGTACCAATCCTCCTAGCGTTTCCTTCGCTAGTGCCTTAAAATCGGGAATTAAAGTCGTGAATCCAATAACTTAAAAGTCAACTACTACGCGGGAAGAACAGGAAATAACTACTTCATACGAACAAACGCAGCATATATCAACTGGCATTTAAACGATGATGATCTCACTCCAGCAAACCCTAAAAGAAGATTTGACATTCATGCAAACCACAATGCAAGAGCTTATGCGAAACCAAAATACGCTGTTACAGCTTCTCGTTGGCATCAAACACCACCTTCATAATAGAACTGAAATGGACTACCTGCAATCCACTTCCATAAGCATGCAATCTAGCAGCCCACCTCGTTTTGCACTTTCTGAGGACCAATTCTTGGAATTTTTCAACTCACTCGGTGAGCGATTTATAGCGGCTGGTGACTACAATGCCAAGCACATGCACTGGGGATCACGCTTTTTGACCCCAAAGGGCAAACAACCTTACAACGCGCTCATTAAGCCACGAAATAAGGTCGATAATGTTACTCCGGGTAGGCCTACATACTGGCCAGCAGATCCAAATAAGCTCCCGGATCTCATTGACTTCGCAATAACAAGAAAGATCCTAAGAAATAATATTACGGCCGAGTCACTTGCAGAACTATCATCTGATCACTCACCAGTTTTACTTACTCTCAGGCTCGACCACATATAACTAAGCAGCCCTACAGGCTGACAGGCAACAGGACCAACTGGGGAAGGTACACGAAATATGTTTGTACTCACATGGACCCAACTCAAACCGTGTCTACCGAAGAGGATGTTGACCGCTTTACCGAATCGATGGAGGAAACACTTGTTGCTGCAGCCAAGGCCTCTACCCCTCCAGACACACACAAAATGACAAATCATAACAAGACAACTCGCGAAATCGAACAGTTAGTTCTCGAAAAACGAAGACTAAGAAGAGAATGGCAGAATCACAGATCCCCAAAGGCTAAAGAACAGCTAAAAATAGCAACACGTAGACTAGCCAGGGCACAAAAGCTTGGGGAAGCAAACGTCCAGCATCTATACATCGAACAACTATCGCCCACCAGCAAGAAGAACCCTTTGTGGAAAGCACACAAAAATATTCAGCCACCAGCAGAAACAGTCGTTCCACTGCGAGGGCCCTCTGGTAGCTGGATACGCAGCGAAGAAGATAGAGCAAATGCATTCGCCGAACACCTTCAGAACGAATTCCAACCAAATTCTGCTAGCAACTCATTTGTCCTACCTGCAGTAATTAAAATCTTGCCACCAATAAATCCAATAAAATTTAGTCAAAGTGAGACAGCATCTATCATAAAAGATCTTAATCATGATCATAGAACTCCCACCGTGTGCGGTTCTGACCTTATGCAATCTCTTTAACGCTATTACGCCACCCCAAAGGTGGAAAAAGTGATAGTGATGATTCCCAAGCCAGGCAAAGACAAAACGAAACCATCATCCTACAGACCAATCAGTCTCCTATCGTGTCTCTGGAAAGTGTTTGAAAAGTCATTTTTAAAACACCTAGCTCCCTACTTAAGAAGGCGAAACACAATAGCATCGTATCAATTTGCTTTTCGTAAAAATCATGGAACGATCGAACAGGCCAATCGCAACACAAACGAAATTCGTACTGCTTTTGAGCACCGGGAATACTGCTCAGCTTTATTCTTAGACGTCGCATTCTGACTGGAAGGACTAATGTTTAAGATAACAAAACTGCTTCCGCAGAATACCCACAAAGTGTTCGAATCTTATCTCTTCAAAAGAGTGTTCTCAATCAGGTGTAACAGTTCGACATCACACGACTGCGTCATCAATGCTGGCGTCCCCCAACGTAGTGTGCTGGGCCCCGTTCTTTACACCCTATACACAGCAGACATGCCTTAAACTATCAGCTCACAACCTCTACGTTTGCTGACGATACCGCAATACTCAGCCGATTCAAATGACCATCAAAGGCAAAAGAAAATCTTGACTGTCATCTTAAAACAGTGGAAAGATGGTTTACGGACTGGCGCATTAAGATAAACGAGATCAAAAGCAGACATGTAACATTCACACTGAATAGACAAACCTGCCCACCCTGTTCCCTAAACAATACATTCATCCCACAATCAGACGTAGTAACATATCTCGGCGTTCACCTAGATAGGCGCCTCACCTGGCGGCGACATATAGAATCTAAAAGGACTCATATAAAGCTTAAAGCAGGCAATCTTCACTGGCTTATTAATTGCAACTCTCCGCTTAGTCTGGAATACAGAGTACTTCTCTACAATACCGTTCTGAAACCCATCTGAACGTACGGCTGTGAACTATGGGGAATCATGTCAAAAACCAACATTGAAATTATACAGCGAGCTCTATTAGCGATTCTGCGAACTATCACTGGGGCACCATGGTACCTACCATCTATAGAGACCTCCACATCAATCTCGTCAACGAGGAAATCTAGATGAGAAAGAGTAAACATCAAGCAAAGCTCGCCGCACACGAAAATCCTCTCACGAAGTCGCTCACGCGTGTATGTAGTCAGAGCAGACTAAAGCGCAAAAATTCTCCAGCCCAGCAAAGAAATCCTAGGGCCGTCTCTTACTCTATCTGTTGATGGTTTGTTAAAGTATGGGTCTGCGAACGGTAGATTCTTTGGGATTTTCCAGTCGCTGACGTTGACTGACTGGTCTGGGTGATACCCAGAAATTGATTTTAATACCCAAAAATCAAACGAGAACTCACTACCAGTTATTCGCGACTTCACCACCGTATGTATTTTATTGTTGACTTGAGAATTGGCTGCGCCAATACCAAGCAAGTTTATACATGACTCTTCTTTGCGGATCTGTAAGCGTTGAGCTAAATCTTCAGTTACGAAGTTAGTTTGTGACCCAGAGTCAAGAAGTGCTCGGGCCAAAATGTAATTTCCACTTCTGGCTCGGACGCTTACGATCGACGTTGCAAGAATTACCCTTTCCAACGCTGACGCATGCATAGAATGAGTAGCGGAAGGGTGATCTTGGCTTGGAGGAGGAGAAATATTCTCTGAAGGTGGTGGTAGCGCTAAGCTATTTTCAGTCACTGTGTATCTATGCAATAATTGATGATGCGAGCGACCACAAACTCGACATTTTTTAGATTTGCATTTTACAACAGTGTGACCCTTTTTTAAACAATTTATGCATAACGATGCGGGCTTTACAAACTCAAATCTCTGCATAACGGAGAGACGAGCGAACGGACTACAGGTTTCTATTAAATGGTCATTTGAATTGCAGTAACTGCAGGTCTGATTGGTGCCTGTTTGGAATTACTTTTACCGGTTTTGGCTTTGTCGATTCTTCAGCAGTTAGATGCTGGTATCGACGGTTCAATACCCTTTCAAAATCGGGCCACAAGGGTAATTTGTCATAATCTAGCTGCTCTTCCCATTTTTGTTTGGTCACATTATCTATTCTATTTAGTACCAAATGAATCAGCATTGCATTCGCTATTTTAGTGTCACCGCCTATCGATAACAATGAACCATATATAGATGACACAGTATCGATAAGGCTTCTAAGAGAGGAGGCAGATTGCTGATTAATTTTAGGAAGACTAAACAATGATGATATATTGTTCATAAAGATAAGGCATTCGTTATCGTAGACTCTTCTTAGGCTTTCCATAGCCTTTTCATAGTTGCTGTCGGTGACTTGGAATGCCTTAATCGTTCCCAAGGCGTCACCAGAGAGACAGGAGATCAGATGGTTAAAATTTTCGATAGCCGGAATGCTCTTATCATTATGAACAAGGGTCTCGAATAATCCCATAAAATTCTTGAACTCATAGTAATTGCCGCTGAATTTAGGTAATGCCAAATTAGGGAAATCGAGTTGGTGCCATCGGAGCCGAAACTTTTTCTTTTGTTTCGCTCGAGGACTTCACGGCTGAAAGTAGCGACATAATTCTCGCTTTAGTCGTGATTGACAATTCCTCCAACTCGGCTCCAAACTCATCATTTTCATCAAGGCTTTCAATATGTTCTTGAAGTCCTGTTGCCTTGACAATAGCTTCGGACAAAAGTTAAAGCCTGCACTCAAGCTCGGAGACGTCTAGTGGTATAGTACCAGTTTTTAGACGCTGTTCTACCCGGCGAATGCTCTTAACATATACTCGTAGCCTTTTTCTAAGGTCGTCAATAGACGTCCGACTCACTTTTGGCTTATCTTGTTCAATTTTAATGGACGAAAATAAGAAAGTATATGTTTTTTATTGTATAATACAATAAATGACGAAAACAAATATACTTGATAATTGTCGAAGCACTAGTTATGAAAAAAATAATTCGTTGCAAGTGATACCGAAAAAGAGTTATACCCGACCAAAAGTAGGGTATGCGTATCACTTGCCGTTTTGAGTTCAAGCGTGCAAACAAATTGACAACAACAATGCTAGTGAGCGGGGGACGTGCGAAAGCGAAAACGAAAGAAATCACCGCTGAAGCTTGCTGTGTAAATGTGCGTATGTATGTATGTATGCAGCTAGAAGTGCAGCTGGCGGACGAACGAATGGGAGAGCAAAGAACGAAAAATTCGCCGCTGCAGCTGGTATACACGTAGGTGCGTATGTATGTATATATGTACATACAATTGCTTTAACTTAGCAAATTATTATTTGCAATCGAATTATGGACGAAAGTTTGTGAGAGGGGCGACAGTGGAACATAAACAACAACAAACAATTGCATCCAATAGCAGTTCAAATATATATAAAACTTTAACTACGATGCCTGTCTGTATGTATGTATATACGCATATGATGGATATGTGGCGTATATATATGCATGCAAATAAGCTCAACTATATTATAGTGTACGTATGTGCCAAGAATTGAAAGCGAAATGCCAAATACCAATTTAAGACGCTTTCAATTTTTCGCACAAATACCTGTGGCTCTGGAACGGGTTGACCGGCTGCTACTTTTCTCTGGCGCTTGCAGCAATTGCAGGGTATCCCTCGATGAATGTAGCAGGAACACAATTAGGATATTACGCGACCGACGCGAATAGTTTGTTTCCACCCACGAACCGAAGGCAATTATTTATTTGGCTTATAAATTTCACTTAAGCGTTTGGTACACTGTATGTGTTTATTTGCACTTATGTTTATATGTGTCACTGTCACTCTCTTTTAAAAAAAATAAATAACAAATGCCTTTTACTTTACAGTCCACCCGGGGGCGCCATGAAAAATTAGAAGAGTTTTTCTAATTATATTATTAATACCGAAAACTTTGGGTGGCTGTAATTTGGCGAAAACGAAAAGACGTGCGTTCAATTCAGAGTATAATTTGCGATTCATTTCATTGCTTAGCCTAGCTTAACTACGGCGGCGAAACGGGGCGAATTCAAAACAAGAAAAGAGAGAAATTTATTGCGCTCCCGCTCCGCCCTAAACTAATTTACACTAGACTTCATATTTTTTCTGTTTACTAACTAACTTAATTTAACATGTTTATTAATGATCTCAGGTTTGGAATATTACAGTTGACTATTCTGAGGAAAATGTGACTTGGGAGTTTTTGAAATAGGTTTTCGATGCTAGTTTGTATTAATTTGGTATATAGAGTGGTTTCGGAAACGTTATTTTCTAATTCTAATTTACTTATACGTATCTGCCGTTTTCCTTCGGCTTCTTCAAGGAAATGACGAATGTTACCTCGATATTCTGTGTTTCTGAATTTCTCCAGAAGTTGGTGATTTGGTGCTTGGGGCTTGTAATTAAGTATAAGTTCCTGAGTTCACTCCAACTGCTGAGGTTGGTGCGGATAACATCGCCACTGATGTTCCGTTCGATGTGATTATTAAAGATTATTAACTTTTGTCTTTTATCTGTGGTCTGATAAAAAGCCAAGATGAAGTCGATGCGACTAATGAAAGTGTACAAGGTGCTGGGATCTCTGTTAAAGACCTCGACTGCGTGTATTTGTCACTCGATTTGAATCATGTTCGAGTCAGACAATTCTAATTGGTTTGTTGTCATTGTGATTTGTTGGTTTAAATTTTGATTAAGGTTTGTTTATTCGCTGTTGGTTTAAGTATTTACTTATTGGTTTGTGTTTTGAATATGGTTTGTGTCTTTTGTAAGGTTGGTGTATTTGTTTAGGTTTGTGTGTTGGATACGGTTAGCGTTCTCACTATTGGTTTGTGTCTTTGTTTGAGCTTTAGGGTTTTGTTTTTGTTGGCGTGTTTTTGTTGTTATTTTTTATAGTTCACTTTGTTGTAGTTAAGTTTATTTAGTTTTCACTTAATTGTAGTTAAGTTTATTTATTTTTCACTTAGTTGTAGTTAGGTTTATTTAGTTTTCACTTAGTTGTAGGTAATGTTTATTTAGTTTTCACTTAGTTGTAGTTAGGTTTATTTAGTTTTCACTTAGTTTATGTTTTATTGGGTTGCGCACTTAGCTATTTCGCTTTGATTTGAGTAACCTTTTGTGGATTTATTACTCACCGGATTCAAAGGCGTCTTCTTAAAATTTGTTATAATTTTAAGTTGTTCACATTCACAATCACTTTATGGTTTCGGATACATTGTTGGTTTAAAAATTTTCTTTCTTTGAACTGATTGTACCGATTTACCGACGCGATTTACGAAAGTTCTTTAGCGGATGATACTTGGAGAATTGAATAGGTTTGCTATCGCATCAATAATGTATCATACAACCGGCTGCGCCACTAACGCAGTTATTGTTTTTGAGTCAAATAAATGATCGGTCAGTAACAAAGACAAAGATCAACGCTGAAGCCACTATAAATCGGAACACGAACAATTTCGGTGAGCGTCTTTATTTAAAATCTGTCAGCTTAAGACTAAATGTACAGAGTTTTGATCGGCTCGAAGTGAGTCGCGAGAAACGGAAATGTGTTTGTCAGCATAACTATTTATTTATTTGTGTTTAAGTGCATGCAAAAAGAATGATGAAGTTATACAGCAATCATCCGCTTTACCTTATTGTGGGTTTCAAGTTTCGTTACGTTATGTTATGTATTTATGCACGCGCAAGATTGTATGCGCGTTGTTTTTGTTAGATTTATGCTTTATGTAAGAGGAATATGAGAAGCATATTATGCTACTTCCCTCCCCTTAAAGGAAGTTTGTATCTTGTGTTTCTATAGTTATTTTTGTTGTTTTTAGTTTTAAGTAGATATAAACGATACAAGATGTAAGGCTAATAAGTGATACAATTATAGTGACTGTAATATTATTATTTGATATTAGTTTTACAATGTCCTTATGTTCTATTGGCTTTATTTTTATTAGTTCTTGGGGTATGTACAATGGGGTTAGATTTTTCTCGGGATTCAGCTGGTTTTCATATAGCATTATTTTTCCTATTTTTATTTTACATTGTTTGATTGTTATTATTTTATTGCGGTTAATTGTAATATTTTTATTAATTTCTTGGCAATCTTGTTCTATAATAGTATATTTTATATTCCAAGTAAGGACATTGTTTGGTTTATTTAATTATCTGGTTGACTGTTGTACGAGCGAAATTGCATATTGGTTTGGTTCTTTTTATAATGTTTTTAATGCACTCGTTATTTATTTCTTTGCAATTTTGGTTATAGATTTTACCATGTTCTTCATAGTAAGTATATTTTTCGTTGTGATCAAGCTGATAACCGTTACTATCTGGGTAGGGTATTATATTAATGGTATGATGTTTTAATTCATAATATGTTACTACTGTCAACGTTCTTTAATCTGTCGTAATTAAGTAATTTGGGATTGAATAGTCCTAGTCGCGAAAGTTGCGTTCCCATTCGGTAAATTGGTTAAGTACAGAGTTTTGATCGGCTCGAAGTGAGTAGCGAGAAACGGAAATGTGTTTGTCAGCATTTTTATTTATTTGTGTTTAAGTGCATGCAAAAAGAATGATGAAGTTATACAACAATCATGCGCTTTGCCTTATTGTGGGTTTCAAGTTTTGTTACGTTATGTTATGTATTTATGCACGCGCAAGATTGTATGCGCGTTGTTTTTGTTAGATTTAAGTTTTATGTAAGCGGTATATGAGAAGCATATTATGCTACTATATATTATATATAGATAAACATCAAATTATATACAAATATTAATGTTAAACGTAAACCGAAACAAAACCAAACAATAATAATAGAAATGAGTTGGTTTGGATCTGACGAGAGTCAGACAAAATATAATATAGCCAATTCAGTCACTGTGGGTGCTTCTTTTAATAACTATTGTAACAGTCGCGCATTTATATTAACGGCTTATGTAAAACATAATTCATAGCCGAGAAGTGATTGTGAAATAACTTAAAAACAAGAGATAGGTTATTCTTAATCAAACGAAACAGTGTACTTCTAATAAACAGTAGCCCGCTTAAATAAAAACAAGTGTGACCACTACATAAGTTCAACCCAACAAAAGTGAAGTGAACTAGAACAGTAGCCCGCTTAAACATTAAATGTACAACAGCACCTCTTAACATTATAATAACCTATCTAAGACCAAAAGCAAACAAATCAGTTAACAAATGTAGGCGCTTTAAGGAAAAACGCACATCTATATGTTTTCGCAGTTGCTCAAGAAGTGTTTTATTTATCGATGTTTCTTATGTTCGTTACTTATTTTATGATTACGCTATTAACAGATTATGCTAATTATATTTGTTATTTACAGATTATGGTAATACAGTTTATGTTATTTACAGATTATGCTAATACAGTTTGTGTTATTTATAACTTACTTAATCTACTACAACTCGGCCTATCCTGACTTGAGTGCTCCTGAACTCTAACTTCTGTGTCTTTTCCTTTTGTGTTTCCTAGCCAAGGCTTCAT
The DNA here is from genome assembly GCA_018904025.1 of Zaprionus vittiger. Classification (NCBI taxonomy): domain Eukaryota; kingdom Metazoa; phylum Arthropoda; class Insecta; order Diptera; family Drosophilidae; genus Zaprionus; species Zaprionus vittiger. Next base: position 22,866 of record JAEIFQ010000953.1, read on the forward strand.
ATTTGCCGTTGCCCAAACTCCTTTATAAGGGAGTCTAGATTGCTGAAACCCATCGGTACCAGCTTTTTACAAATCCCTACATGCGTGTCAAAGTTCATCATTTATCATCACAAGATCTTCCTCATTATATTTCTGAGCTTCTTTTCTTTTTGTATCTGCTATTCTTTTATTATACTCCTGCGCTTTTATTTGACAATCAGCAGCATCTTTCCTAATACTCTCTATATCTTTAGCATCCTCATTTTCCAGGAGCTTGTCTAACTCTTCTTTAAATAAATCAGATTCCCTAGCCCTCTGTGCCACTCCAAATAACATTATACTCGGTATTTACTTAATTGATCTTTGTACTGTATTATTTAAGCTATGTTCGACTTTTTCTAACACTACGTCCCAATGCCATCCTTTATCCGAATCTACTAACTTTGCAATCATAGGTCCTAGAATTCGATTAACCCTTTCTACTTGGACGCCATTGGCCTGGGGTGACCCTGTCGCACTTTTCACGTGCTTTATTTCATTTTCTTTTACAAATGCTTCAAATTCGTTTGAAGTAAAACAACTCCCTCTATCCGAAACAATACATCTTGGAATATTGTATGATCAACAATAATCAACAAGTGCTTTTATTGCTTCCTTAGTACTTGTTGTTTTTGTTGGATACAGACGAACAAATTTCGTACATCCATCTATAACTACGAGAATATGTTTGTTTGCTCTACCTTTGTCAACTGGCCCGTAGTGATCAATATGGGTCACTTCAAACGGTTCAGTCTCCTTTGGAATGCTGTGTATAAATCCTTCTTCTTTTCCACTTTTGGCTGAATAAGCTATGCACTTCAAAAAATTTCCTACATGACGTTTCGCTTTTTCTTTCAAGTTGAAAAGCCAATAACTCTTCAAAATAATATCTACCATTTTATCCACCCCAATATGACCTAACTCATCGTGATATTTATACAACACATGTTCCTCCATAGCCTCTGGTTCTACGAATAAAAGCCTTCCATCACTTTTTTTCTTATAGATCACTAAATTCCTCATTTCATACCGTTTGTTCTCCAATTTCTGTAAAGCTTTCCGGCAATTCTTCTAGTTTTGGATCCTTGTTTTGACAAATTATTAAACTTTCCTCGAACGTATTTGTATCTATTGTTAATATTTCTAAACTTCTGCTAAGTGCATCTACATGTTGCATTCTTTTGCCTGGTCTATGTTCCGGCGTAAAATCATAACTTTGTAGGTCTATTATCCATCTTTCAATTGCAGGGCTCATTGCCTTTTTATTGATCGCCAATGACAATGCATTGCAATCCGTTACTAACTTAAAATGAATACCCTGTAAATATATTCTGAAACGCCGAAGTGCGTTTATAATAGTTAGCAGTTCTAGCTTAAAACTATCATATCTTAACTCAACTTCAAATGATCTCTTTGAATAATAAAATATTGGGTGAAATTTCCCATCATCTTTCCGTTGTATAAGAATTGCTCCAAATCCTTTAGAACTGGCATCACAATGTAATTCGGTCTCATCATTATGATTATACAACGCCAGTATTGGGCCCTCCAACAAATTCTGTTTTAATGCTTCAAAGCATTCTAATTCTGCCGATCCAAAACTAAATTTCTTGTCCTTTCTTACTGAGTCGTAAAGTGGTTTTGCTTTGATTGAAAAGTCTTTTACGAAACGACGGAAATAGGAGCATAAGCCTAAAAAGCTTTGGACATCTCGCACTTTTTTCGGAATCGGAAACTCTTTTACAGCTTGTATACCTTTATCGTCTGGTCTAATGCTTTCACCCGTCACTATATACCCTAGATATTTAATCTGTGACTGCAGAAATTCGCACTTGTCTAATCTCAACTTTAATTTAATCACTACTAATTTCTGAAAAACTTCTGCTAACGTCTTCATGTGTGTCTCACTGTCTTCTGTTGCAATTAAGATATCATCCATATAAATTAACATGCTACCTAATTTAGTCATATCTAAAAAAATCTTGCTAACGAACCTTTGAAACACTGCAGGAGCATTCCGAAGACCGAATGGCATTCTGAGCCATTCATACTGTCCTACCGGTGTTGTAAAGGATGTATACTTTATTGAATCCTCGTGCATAAATACATGGAAATACCCATATCTAAGGTCTAACTTAGAAAAGTATTGTTTTCCCGACAATTTGTCGATCAAGTCGTCTATCAATGCCGTAGGATAATTATCCCTTAATGTACTCTTATTGTCGATCAAGTCGTCTATCAATGCCGTAGGATAATTACCCCTTAATGTACTCTTATTCAATGTACGAAAATCATTGCACATTCTAGTTTCTCCATTCATCTTTTTTACTAGTATTATCGGAGAGGCAAATTCAGAACTACTTTCTCTAATAAAACCTTGATCTAAATATTCCTCAATTAATCTCTGCACTTGTTCTTTCTCAACATATGATAATCTTCTTGGCGAATAATGAAACGGCTTAATGTCTTCGAAGCAAAGTTTCATTTCACATTTTATCTTAGGTATTTCAGGTCTGACCGCTTCCTGATAATAAGTTAAAGATATCTGCTAACTTTTCCACTAGTTCCTGACTGCAATTTTCTCCCACTGTTAGACTTAAAGAATCATTAGCATCTAGATATTCGGTTGGCAGCTCACTAAAATGATCTTTAATATTTTCTATTCTACGACATTCCTTTTTCATTTCCTATTCACTCACCTTATATAACGTACACTCTTTTGCCACGTATTCAATCTGTAAGCACTCTTTGGCTACGCATTTCCTTTCCCTGAACTCTATTTCACCACAATCGTTTGTCGTATGCCTCTCCATCATACACTCATTTACATTCCACTCATTCGCTTTACACTCATTCGCTTTACCATCCTTTTTTAATTTTTTTGGTGTCACCGTTCTCAAATAATTTGATTGCGATTTTAAATTTAAATTCGTTTATAAAATTTCGCCCTAAAATCACATCATGGCTCATCGATTCGTCTGGTACAACATATATTTCAATTTCTTTCTCTATATTTTTAACAATAATAAAACATACTAATTTCGCCAAAATAATAAGTTTACTTCTTGGTTACAAATGAAAACGTTTACTTATTGAATTTAAATTGTTATGTTAAATTTCCTAGAAACATATGTTTTGTTAACAGAGCAATGCAACTATGCTTTTGCTTTAGTATATAATTGATATCGATAAGTTTGTTACCGAAATCTGTGAATGCCAAAAGGGCAGTATTTTGCGAAGATGCTAAGAGAAAGCTACGCGAGAATGAACTCGCCAACATTGTATGGACACAATAAGAAATAAAGTGTGCAACCTAGAAAAAAGATAATTACACTCCACTCTTTTTGATTCGTTCATCAACATTTTGGACCTTCGAGCTGGATACGACGCGGGATCATCACGGCTTTCTTGGAATTTGGCACTCTTTCTTTTTATTGAATTTGGTTTTTTCACACTTAGGTGAAAATTCGTTTCTAACCTCACAATGCAGGCAATCATTCAACAGCGTGGTTTTTGCAAATCGCAAATAACTCGAGCTTATACATCGACGTTGGACTTGACCACAACTTCTTTGGCGACTTTGGAATATCGCATTCGACGTTTGACGGAAACGTTTGAAGACTTGATGAGATTAACTGCGGAATATTACAGTTATTCACATGAAGACAATTGGGCTGAACCAGACGACTTGCATGAATATGAAAGAAAGTTCTACGAGACACATTCCAAATTATCTAGTGCTGTGGCTGATGCCACGGCAGCTCAGATTCACTCCTCGACACCAAACGCAACTGCAGATCAGGAACACATGCGCAGTTCAAACAGCAGTGATTTTCGCTGTGAGAAAATCAAAATTCCTACTTTCAATGGCAATTATGAGGACTGGCCGCTGTTTTGTGATTTATTTCTGGGATCAATCGGGAATCGTAGCAATTTCACGAGCTGCCAGAAGTTTCACTATTTGAAATCGTATTTGGCCGGAGACGCACTTAACTTGGTAAAACACATTGCAGTGACAGAGGAGAACTATACAGGAGCATGGGAACGATTGGTTACAAGATACGACAAGAAACAATTAATTGCCCGATCATTTATTAATAGTTTCTTATCAATGCCGAGTGTCTCTGGATCTGGTGCTGCTTCTCTTCGGCAACTTGCCGACGGAGCAGATTAAGCAATCCGAGGACTGAAAGCTCTCGATTGTAATGGACGTGATCTATCAATATTTTGCTAAACAAACTGGACATTGATACAAGACAATCGTGGGCAGAGCGCGAAGAGTCTACCGAAAACAATGTGAGCATAGAAACCTTTTTGAAATTCATATTCAACCGTTGCGACGCATTGGAATCATGCCAACCTGTTCGCCACACATCGGGAAAGCGTACAGCAACTGTGCATCTAGCTAACGGAGACCAGAACATCAGTGGAAAGCTTTGTGTAGTATGCAAGCAATCTCACACTATCTCATCTTGCGCTCAATTTAAGGCTATGGAGCTGCTGACCCGCAGGTCATTTATAAGGGACAACAAGCTTTGTTTCAATTGCTTTGCTCAAAACCATACAGCAAGACAATGTACTTCAAAATATCGGTGTCGTGAATGTCAAGGCATGCATCATACGCTTGTTCACTATACGCCGCAAGTGGAACTGGATCTTCGACCAACTACTACAAGCACTCCAACGGATACACAACAGAACACAGCCGTATGTCACATTTCTCGGCAGGCACGATGCTTCTGCAGCGAGCGCAGACATTAATGCCAACAATACTTGCACATGTGATCAACAAGTGGGGCAAACTTACAACTTGTCGCCTACTTGTGGATTCTGGATCTACTATAACGTTGGCCAGCGAAGCGTTTGTGCAACGCGTCGGAGCAAGTCGATCACATGCCCGAATCTCGGTGGTTGGGCTCTCAGCCAATCACGCAGGTACCACTCGAGGATGCACCAAGTTGCATCTACGATCTCGTATAACTAATGATGCTGTTCATATCACCACCTTCATTATGAATTCATTAACATCATCTGTTCCTTCTCATGAGGTTAACACAAGTACTTGGGATGCCCTTGCAGGATTGGCATTGGCAGACCCGACGTTTCATACACCTGGTCAGATTGACGTTATTATTGGCTCTGATCAACTATGGAGCATTTACACTGGCGAGCGAATTCCCATAGGAAACAATGGCCTTCAAGCACTTAACACCCTTTTTGGTTGGGTCGTTGTCGGCTCTTGTCACAACGTCCAGGACATGACGATGACTCATCAAGCACTGCATGCTCAATTGGACTTGGATTCATTGGTTCGATCATTTATGGAAATGCACAACATTAATCCAAGCAAATCGACGATCGATGCATGTGACCCAACCGAACAGCATTTTGTGGCCTCTCATAAACGCAATAGCGAGGGTGCGTACATAGTGGACTACCCCTTCAAGACTGATGCGCCACCTCTTCATAATTCAATGTTAACACAGGCAATTAAACGACTTGCATCACAAGAAGGCAAGTTTAGACGTTACCCAGATCTGCGCAACCAGACAGACAAGACAGACAAGACAATCCAGCTGATTGTGCATCGCGAGGATTATTGCCTTCCCAGCTACTTGAACACAGTTTATGGTGGACAGGTCCACAACCTCGTCCAGAATGGCCATCTGAAAGAAAAGGATCTGAATTCGACGTACTTCCCCTCGCTGCAGTGGAAGAGAAACCACAACAAACCCTTGTTGTTGCACAAAATCCTAAATTGAATACAGACGTGCTCAATCTGTTGAGCAACAAGCTGTCATCATGGAGCCATCTTCTGCGGGTTACTTGCTATGTCTTTCGTTTCTTGCATCAACATTGCCGCAAAGGAAAACTTTGTAAATTAGACAACGGCGACAATTTGAAGTATCCATGTCAGGATTGGACACGAGGCAGATTCTTGACGGCAACTGAATTATGCTCGTAACAGACTTTCGCTGCATATGCAACGTACGGAATTCACTCGGGACTATGAAGTACTCTCGAGATGCCACCTTCTACAAACAAAATCGAGTTTAATAAAGCTCGCACCATTTTGTGACCCGATTGGATTACTGCGAGTCGGGGGCGCATTGTGAAATCCGAACTGAACTTCAATGCAAAACATCCCATTCTCGTAGCTAAGTCTTCGGCAATTGCATCGTTATTAATTCATTATTTTCACAGAACTCATCTTCATTCCGGCGTTGAAGCTACTTTCCATATCGTTCGACAACAATTTTGGATATTGGGAGCACGTAACTTAATCAGGAAAGAAGTCTTTCGTTGCAAGCAATGTTTTATGCAACGCCGTAACACAGCACAGCAGGTACTGGCAGATCTACCTGTACCTAGAGTTCATCAAAGTCCATGTTTTCAACACACTGGTCTCGACTACGCGGGACCTATCGCTATAAAAGAATCTAAGGGTCGAACTCCGAGGATTGGCAAGGCATGGTTTGCCATCTTTGTGTGTCTGGCAACTAAGGCCATCCATATTGAGGTATTCAGCGATCTGACTACGAATGCGCTTATAGCCGCGTTCAAACGCTTTTGTGCACGAAAGAAGACTCCGACGGATCTTTACTCCGACAACGGAACTACATTCCACGGAGCCAAACGGGAGCTGAATACTATGCGAGAAGTAGCTACAGCACATGCTAAGGATGAGAAACTAGCTAACTTCTTTGCCACGGAAGGACTCACTTGGCATTTCATTCCCACGTCCGCACCACATTTTGGTGGGTTGTGGGAATCGGGCGTGCGTTCAATTAAACTTCATTTGCGCCGAGTAGTAGGAGCAGCCGCTCTCACCTTTGAGGAGTTGTGTACCGTATTGACACAAATCGAAGCTCTTCTGAATTCACGGCCTTTGTCACAATCTGGTGATGACAGCCTTGACCCACTGACACCGGCACACTTTCTAGTGGGACAACCGTACACAGCTTTGCCAGAACCGTCGCTTTTGAACACAAGCATTAATAAATTACAGCGTTGGACTCAGCTTCAGGCTATGGTACAGGGATTCTGGAAGCGCTGGCATATGGAGTACTTGACGAGTCTGCAGGAGCGCAACAAATGGCACTTGAATGAAAACCCCCAATCTATGCGTGGATACACTTGTGGTTCTAAAGGAGCCCAATTTACCTCCATCCAAATGGCTACTGGGACGCATCATTGCGGTTCATCCAGGAACTGACCACAAGATCAGAGTTGTAACGATAAAGACGGCACATGGAATATATAAGCGGTCTATTACAAAGATTGCACCGCTCCCAATTGACTGAACGCGGAGTTCAGGGGGGCCGGTATGGTTAGAAATGAAAACGTTTACTTATTGAATTTAAATTGTTATGTTAAATTTCCTAGAAACATATGTTTTGTTAACAGAGCAATGCAACTATGCTTTTGCTTTAGTATATAATTGATATCGATAAGTTGGTTACCGAAATCTGTGAATGCCAAAAGGGCAGTATTTTGCGAAGATACTAAGAGAAAGCTACGCGAGAATGAACTCGCCAACATTGTATGGACACAATAAGAAATAAAGTGTGCAACCTAGAAAAAAGATAATTACACTCCACTCTTTTTGATTCGTTCATCAACTCTTCTGTTTATTCCAAAAAAACAGGTTTTTTCTTCGTTATTGTTACATTTTAAAAAGTTTTCGAAAATCAATGCAGACTTTTCATATGATTTTTCTGTTCTCTGCGTTTTTAAACAAGATATTCTAATCAAACTTATTGGGCTCCCCGAATCGATGAGACATTCTGTTATCGGGACACATCGCCACCTTATGCTCCGTACTGCCACACCCACACTGCTCCAATTTCGCGTTTGGGCTTACTGCATTCCGAGGCGAAATGGCCTACAGAGTTGCAATTGTAGCACCTTACGCACCTTACGCTCCGTTAGTGTGATTTTGTTAAACGCCTTCAACACCTGGGACGGCTCCTTAAAATACTGCATGTACGCTTGCTGACGTAGGTTCTCATTTGGAATGCCCTGGCATACAGCCATGATTGCGTGTTTCCTTTTAATTTGGACATCAGCAACATACGAATCAAATTGTCATTCAGATCGAATGTTTCTGCAACGACTTTTAGATGGTTTACCCACATGTTTGCTGCTGTCTGTCCATCAAACTCCGGTAACATGTCTTTTACAACGCTATGCAACGTGTTCGATGCGTTGCCTGTTGATTTTAAGTTCGAATGTGAAATCATTGGGCTCGCTGCATTTGTTGCCTTTTTTTCTGCTCGCTTTAACTGGATGTTTTCACTCAAAATTTGCCGCATCTGTTGTCTCAACTCGTCGATCTCCGTTATTTCATTCACTGTCTCGCCCTTTATTTCTTCAGCGCCGCCTGCCTCTTCGCTCGCTGCATCGTCTCCCCTCTCAACTATTTCACATTCACTCACAGTACTCTCGTGTGATGGCGGGGTAAGAATTCTACCACAGTGCGGTCGGCTTGTCGTAAAAGGCGACTGTGTACCGAAGTACCGTTACTTGTGCGCTCTGGGTAGCGAGATGCCATTACTTGTGCGCCCTGTGCACACGCTCTAGGTACTGAGGTGCCGTTACTTGTGTGCCTTGTGCACATGCTCTGGGTACCGATGTGCCGTTACTTGTGTGCCGTGTACCCTACCTATTGGTCTATGGGTTTCGCGTATGCTTCTGCCTATTACCTTGCTGCCTATGGTTTAAAAACACCATAGGATATTTAGGGCTTATTGTACCCTACGACCATTGAAAATGGTCAAAAAAGGGTATACTTACTTTATACAAATGTATGTAACAGGCAGAAAAAGGCGTGGGAGACCCCATAAAGTAAATATATTCTCACTCAGGATCACTAGCCGAGTTGATTGAGCCATGTCTGTCTGTCTATCCGGATGTATGGATGACCAGATGAACATACAGATCTCAGCTATTATAAAAGCTAGAGACACCAAATTTGGCGTAAAAGTTTCTGTGTACCAGGCGCAGACCAAGTTTATTTCAAACGTTGGGTGCCACGCCCACCGCCTCGCAAATTAATAATTTAATTTTTGAACATAATTTGTAATCGTTGCATAAAACATAAAACTTTCTGACTGTAACATATACTAAGCTGATAGTTATATCTACTTGTTCTCCAAACTGCATTCCGATCGGACTATAAACACAGCAGTTATTTAAGAAAGTATGATCATAAAAAAAGTGCTTGTGTTAGCTAACAAGGGAGGCGGGCGAGTGCGAATCACGAGCGCCATCTATTGAGAATATTTTCAAAGCATGTGCATATGTATATCTGTACATACATAGGAACATAGGTCGAAGGGTATCCCACTGTCGCGTGATGCGCGACTGTTGCATTTCTTACTGGTTTTAACTTATTAATTTAATAAATATTATTAATCTTATAAATTAAGATATATATAAACAAAATAATGATGTGCGCTTTATGCAGCGTCAGAATACATAGCTAGTTCGATACCCCTGAAATGTCTGATTCAAATATTCATATTTTAATGGTCGGAGATATCTCTTTAAATGTATAACAAACTTCTGGGAAAAATTAATATTTCTTCTGGAAGGGTATAAAAAGAAATAATATTTTATTTAGTTTTCTCTATTGAATATATGAATGCATCAATCTTATGTTTTTGAGTTAAGAACCAAATCATCATTGTAAAAACTTACATTTTGCTGGATTCGGAGCCTGGCCTTGTTTGTCAAGTACTATACCACCTTTTAAAATAAAATTATATTCGTCTTCTACAAGTTTTCCAGAATTTGCTAGAATTTTAGCAGTCATGTGTATTGAGAATAAAAGCTTATGTATTTCAAAAAGTCCACGACATGTATTTTTGTACACGGAGTATGTGTGATATTCATCGATATTATGAATACGCTCATATACAAGTTGATTACGTGGGCTGCGTTCAATTGATTGAGTAAAAAGTAAAACATATGCTGCCAATGAAAAAACATACATAGGGTCAATCTTTGACATGTCCATTAGGACAAAAAATAAAATAGCTGCTCGCGTTGAGGCAGGCTTATACTCCTGTCGTGCTGCATCAATTTCAATCTCTGTGACTTCAGCAATACTTAATGATTCTTTAACCAAAACTGAAGTTAATCTGGATTTCTGCAGGGTCGCAAATAATTTATCGTCATCAAGGAGTGATCCTCTGCTTTCATTAAGTAATCGTAAAATTTCATTATCGAGATCAATAAGTGTACGTTTATTTCTAGCTATTGTCAAAACAAGCTCATCCTTTTGTTCTTCTAGTGCCGGTTTTTCTTTGCGGACAATAATAGCCAACAATTGAGCTTCGAGTCCATCCTGTTTCAAAGCGAAGTTCACAACTGTCGTTTTAGATGAAATTTCTGGAGGATAATGTGGGTTTGATATTTTTGTTGTAATGTAAAGCCTAAATTTATCGTTATATGAAATAAATTTATCGTTAAATTTAATAAGTTTATCACCGGCTTGCATTGTAAAACTTTTTCTTAGAATTGGGTACAAAGCTTGATCAAGACTTTCTCCAATATGTTGCAATAGTATAGGAAATCCCTCTCTAATGGCTGTTTCAATTTTTTGCAAATAATCGGACATTGCTAAATCTAAAATTATAAGATGATTTTTATCTTCCATTTTTGAAATCCAATTATTTGCCTGCATTTGAGGATCTATAATTAATGGCCATCTTCTTCCTTGAGTAACTATTACTCCATTTTCTGTGCTTAGATCGTCAGCCGGTAGACCTTGAATGTTCCATTCTCGTATGGAAACGGCATCAGAAAGAAAAGTTGTCAATTTTAGTTCTGCCGTGCAAGGAATTACTAAATCTTTTATAAGTAGTCTCCACTTATTAAGAAGATCTTCTCTGTACTTTGTGTCAAAAGATCCCAAATATGTTACAAAAGCAATCGATATCAAGCAGTCTCCAGGTAATTTTTCGAAAGCTATATCTAATTGAGCAACTGTTTCTATCCAGCGCTCACGTTCACCAGACAGGGAGTCTACCAATATAATAGCACGTTCCAATTGCCTTCGTAATCGTTCTTCCTTTTCTCTTAACTCATTAAGCATCTCAGTTTTTTCACTAAGCTGCCTGTATAACTCCTCGATGACTGCCTGCAGCTCCTCAAGTTTTTTTCTTGCTGCTGCTAAAGCTGCTTGCTTTTCCTCAAGAGATCTCATGGCGTTATCAAGTTTTTCCTGTTTAGGTGCTACGATTCGATACACTTTACCGTAATTCTCAATTGCTATTATCCATAACATAAGTGACCTACATGCAACTGATACTATAGCGACTTTATCAGGTTCTAGTTCGGGGTTCTTAGTATATAAAGCTATTCGCTTAAGTGTTTTTTCAGAAATGTGATCTCTATCAAAATTTCTTAAATCATTTAAAAATGTATTTTCACCAGCTAATTTTTTTGCATTTTCCCATGTTGGTTCCTTTCCGAAAAGAATCAGTACAGCTTCCATTACCTTTTCAATTTTCATTGGTGGACGACCATAGGATTTTATCTCTGATATATCTTTTTTGTTAAGAGCGTCCAATGCCTTAATTGCGGCATCAATCATTGGGAGAACAACTTCCAGATCGGCGCGTGCTGTAGCTGCTAAATCTAAGCAAATCACTTCTTCACGTTTTATAATAACCGCTTCTGCATCAACAATCTCTTTTTGCTCTGTGGCTTCAGACTTTTGAATTTCTATCATTGCAATAAATTCTTCGCATTCTTTAGCAAGCAATTTAACCTGTTCCGAGCTTATTTTTAATTCTTCTGTCATCACTGACACTTTTTCTTGTGTTTCTTCTATTTTGGATAGACCATTTCGCAAACGATTTGCAGCCGTTGATACTTCCACACGTTTGTTTTCAAGCAGTTCTTTAAAGCCACTTACCAACTGTAAGTAGTTCGGTGATGTAACATAATTGTATCGTTTAACTTCTAATAACATTTGCAATGACATTGTGACAACACTTGAGTGGATTACAGAAAATGCGATAGGAATATCACGATGAAGAATCGATTCAGTACTCATGACCAAACTGTCACGATCTTTCTTTTCTTCTTTTCCTGGAACTGGACTATTTAGCTGAAATCCCTTTAAAAAATGAGAAGCAACTTCTAAAAGAGCTTCTTGAGGCCACATTCTAAACCAGTTTGGAGTCGTAGCACTTAATAGAGCTGGGTATTGACGTAAATAATTTCTAAAATTTTCGCCTATCGGGCTAAAACAAAGTATAATGTGCATATAATCTCTCACATTAAGCATAAAAAACGAATATAATGCTTCAGTAGTTAGCTCAACTCCTGACCGTTTGGCAGGCTTTTCCAAATCAGACTTGAGTTCATCAAATTCATCTGCTTTAAACAAATTTATTTCACCACTACTGAGCATATTATTAATAATTTCTAAAAATGATACTTCTGCAACTTGTTCGCTGCTAAAAATAAATATAGTTAAACGTTGCTTTATACCAGTAAGTTTGTAGAGCCCTTTTAGGTCTTCACGTAAATCAAAAACTTTATACTTTTTTGAAACTTCAATTTGGAAAATTCCCATTTCATATATAAAGGCTGCCAATTTTGCAAGTACTTGACGGCCTGAACCACCAATTCCCATATTCAAGACATGACCACGTGGTTGAGAGATGATACGAATTATTCGTACTACGTGTTCTATAGCTTCTTTGAAAAAAACTATATTCATTCGAGTCATTCCAGGAAAATTATTAAATTCATCTAATTTATTTACCATGTAAATACGTAAAGTATCTAGTGGTAAATCTTCATAGAAACCCTGGGGATGAGCAAAATCACCAAAGAGAGGAGACTGTTTTGATGGGCAGAGGCTATGAAAAGTTATCTCGTAGTACTCTCCTAACGTTTCATTAATAGCATTCAGAAACCATTCCTGATCTGGATCATCAACAAGTCTATCACTAAACACTCGAAAACTCTCATGACACCATAGGCGAAGGAAATGTGTTTTTGTAGTTTGCAATTCAGAACAGCCTCTCAAAAGTCCTTGAAATATTTTCGAAATATCACGTAGATTAAAAATATAGTGTGACTTATTAGGCGTTGGTAACATTTTTCGATTAATAGCATTGTATAGATAAATTGTTGAATACGTTATCTGTTGACAAATTTCTCTTATTTCCATTGTAAATTTTTCTAGCTTTTGCTTAAGCATTGTGCCAAATATACGTGTTATCGTTTCAGGATTGGGAAATGTTAAATTTATAAGAACGAATCGGCTTTGAGTACGTGGCGAAATGACTTGTCTACCACCACCCGGAGGCCCCATTGCAGCCATTAGAAGGGTATTTAATACATATATCTTTTGTTGAGTTTTGCGATTAAACCAGTATTTGTAATCAATCCACTGCCTTATTAGCTCTAATGGTGGCTGTGACCCATAAACATCTTTGGCTGGCATATTAAAATCATCCATAAAGCATATCATTTTTTTTCCACCAAGAGGTACAAATTGTATTTTTGTTCGTTTTTCTGTTCGGTTTTCGATAGTTGCTTGAAGTCCAGCTGCTGTTGTCTGTGCAGAAATGTTTACGTTGAGGATACAGTATCTTGATTTGTCACAAGCGTCCATTACATTGATGGCCGTCGACGATTTTCCCGTTCCAACATTACCTACTAACATAACCGGATGCTCTTTACTAAGAAGTGATGATAAAACATAATCATAGCGAATGGTATCTCCGGTAGGTACAATAAGTTTATAAAATGGACAACTAAGGGAGAATAAAAAAGTTTATTATAAAATTACAATTAATTACAGATAAACGTTACAGACGGACACACCCGACTGTAAGGTACCCTTTGCCTAGTTTTGAAAAACCGGTAAAAATAGAAAAAGAACTCTGTCTGTTTCTTCACTCTCACACACATTTACAGGTTCGTGCTTACAGGCTTGTAAACAGTAACCTATTTCTTAATCTTTTTATCTTCAGCTTTTATAATAGCTATGATATGTTCGTTCAGACTGTACAGACGGACATCTACTTTCTGAAAAAACTTCTATGTCTGTTGACAGAACAGATTGAAATTTTGAAAAGATAGATATATACCTATCTTGTAAGCTAACATACAATAATTTTCAATTGTCGGAAGTAAAAAAAAACATTACTAACTCATCATTAAAACGCCAATTCTCTGAAAGTTTTCTCTCCCAAGATACAAAATTCTGTTCGTTCGGCTCTACAAAATAGTCATAAATTGTGCCTTTAATTGGAAAACAGCTTTCAATTTCACGTATATATCCATCTAGCTTTAGGCGACTGTCTTCATCAACAGTTGCACAAATGGACCAAACCAAACTGAACATAAACCATAGTTTTGTCATTTCTTGCAGTAATTCTAAGTCATTGGGATTAATACCATTCTGTTTTGTACAAAAACCATCCATTAACTTGCATAAAGACATTATTCCATTTAACTCGTTTGTCTTTACCGGCTCTTTGCAACGAGAATTCTTATATTCGAGTAAATTTGGTAAAATCGATTCGAAATGAGCTCGTACAAATTCAGAATATGCCTTAACTTTTTGTTTCTGTAACCAAGCATCAACATAGGGTCTCCAACCCCAATCGTTGTAGTCATTGTAAACCATACCACACCGGGATACCGTAGCGGGTGAGGCCACAGCCAAATCTCCGACTTCAAATAGAAGCGATACCTGCATAGGCATTGTGATTCTTTCGCTGTTAACAAGAGTAAGTAGCTTATTATCATCCATCACAGAATTCATATTTTCAATCCATACAGCATCTACAGGTCCATCGAAAAGTATCCATTTTTGCGTAGGGTCTTCGTCAGCACAGATAGTTCTCATAATGTTGCTAAGCACACCGTCAAGCCACTCGCCTGTAGCTAAGTTATACTCACCATATAGTTCAGCTAAGTTAAGAGCTTTCGGATTAACAGGATGCACAATAACTGATTCCCATCCCTGTGCACGTTGAGCATTCATACGACAATAAGCCCCCTGCAAGGCTTTCCAGGTAACTGACTTTGCAGTTCCCGTATCTCCTATTACCATAACAGAGTGTCTAGAGTTTTTGGTTTCAAAAAGTTCTATCACTTTTTTAATAGCTATTTTAATTGGCTGAAGCCCACTATCTTTAAATTCATCACATATAGCAACATTAAAATCACTGTAATCAATTTCAGAAATACTAACTCCAGGAAAAATATCACCCATTATTCCAAGAAACAATGGTAAATCAGCGGATGTAAAACGTGCAACATTCATATCCTTCATAGCAAGAAACACAATTTCCTCTTCATTCATATTTGGAAGCTGGCGTCGTTTTCGACCAGCATATCGTAACAGTGCAACCATTGAACGTAAGCCGAAGTCATAATGATATTGTTTAGAAAGCTGTTTTTTTGCCAGTTCATAAAGTGTAAAAACCTTTCGTGCTAGATTTCGTGCATTTGTAAATCCATCTGAAAAAAGTAAATTTTCAGCAATAATAATATTATCTGGTACCATCATTGATATTGGGCGGAACATTGATTTTAAGTTATCAGGCAATTCAGTACGTCCAGCATATCCTGGATTCATGGTGATAAAAAGGCCAACTGTATATTTCAGTTTTATTGTTTGACCTTCAAATAAAAATTCTTTTACGTTAGCTGAAAGAGCTGCCATAATAGCTATAACTTGTTGAGCTACAACTGACAGTACTTCAATGTTTATGCGATTAAACTCATCAAAACACCCCCAGCAGCCACTTTGTGCAAGACCTGAGAAATTCTTTCCAATACTCTTAAAGTCCAATCCTTCTGAGCAATTTGTTACGATTACCCACAATCCTATTGCTTTTCCAAGATCTTTTACAGTTTCGGTTTTTCCTGTACCAGCAGGACCTTTTGGACTACCTCCCCGATGTAGATGAAGGGCAGTTGTTAGTGTAATATAACAACGATCAGTTAAAGGTGTAATAACTAAGCGACCTGAATTACCTGTATATTCGTATCCATACCATTGCTCTGTATTAGTTTGCCTTATTACGCACAGTTCTGTCTCGCGATGCCAATAAAACCGTAATTGTGAAAACCATTCAAAATGATTAACATCTTTGCAATTATTTCTGTACATGCGTTCCAGAACATCTCGACCATGTATCTCTAAAGTAATAAGCGTATTTACTTTAAGACGCATGATTTTTGATAAATCTTTACGACTCATTTCAGAGAGCTTACTAAGAATCTTTGTTTGTTTTTTTTTAAGTTTGCGTAATGGTTTTTTTTGATCAACCATTTTACAGTGTATGAGACTTCTCGTACAATCTGTAGTAAATTGAATCTGCGCAGTAGTAAGTACTAACTGCCCAGGCCATAATGAAATCCATTTTTCACGGTTGGCAATAAGTTTTTTAAAAGACCCTCGTGTTAATTTAAGTTGTTCTTTCATAACTGCAATCATGTAGTCTTCAATCTGATTTAACCAGCGTTCTGAAGGGCCGTCAATATATAATACTTGTAAAAATTCCACAGATTCTCCATCATCAGCATACATAGCAGTAGCCTGCCATCGACTTAATGCCTTCCCTACGCGTTTAAGTTCAATTTTGTAAAGATTATCAAAAAGCTTCTTAAGATGTGTTTGCACAAGATCAGGGCGCTTAGCGTTACCTAAAATTTCTAAAAGATCATCATTTGAAATAAAATAGAATCGGGGAAATAGTTGACGCTTGGCTTCCAAGTAAATTTCTAAAGCACGTTGAATGAGCTCCAAATGTTCATCCATACGATTAAATCGATTGAGTACAAAAGGCGGCGGTCGTAAGTGAGTAGCTTTCACTGCAGTATTAGCTTCATACATTTTCGATGTTATTGTACGAAACTCATCAGTAATCGCAATAAATCTTTTTTCTTCTTCTGGAAGTTGTTTACGTATATCTTCACCCTGAAATATGTTTTCTAAATACAACCACTGCCTTTGTACTGTTAGTGCTTTCTCTAGAGTTTCGCTAATATACGATAATGTTTTTTCCCAATAATCTACAATTTCAATAAAGGGCTCCACAAAACGTGTCGCTTTCATCCCTGAAATTTGAACTACATGTTCTTCAAGCAGCTGAAAGCACTCCTCGACACTTTTAATGCGATAAATTCCATCTTTTGTATAAGCCATCTCAAATCCTTGTTTTTTCCATATTGAAGCAATGTTCATTATACCGGTCTCGATTAGCAACTCCATTGTAGCTGCATTAGAAATATCCTGTATGTCTTCAGAGAATGCTTGAAAATCCAAAACCATAATCAGATCCAATGTAAAGGTTTTGGAAGTCTCATCAAATTCTCTGCAAATTAAGAAAATATATGATATAACATTGATTTATTAGTTTAAATGGAAAGAAAAACAAATGCTATTTTTGATATATATATATTATGTATATTGTATGATTTGGTCTTATTTTTATATGTATATGTATATGTATATGTATATGTATATGTATATGTATATGTATATGTATATGTATATGTATATGTATATGTATATGTATATGTATATGTATATGTATATGTATATGTATATGTATATGTATATGTATATGTATATGTATATGTATATGTATATGTATATGTATATGTATATGTATATGTATATGTATATGTATATGTATATGTATATGTATATGTATATGTATATGTATATGTATATGTATATGTATATGTATATGTATATGTATATGTATATGTATATGTATATGTATATGTATATGTATATGTATATGTATATGTATATGTATATGTATATGTATATGTATATGTATATGTATATGTATATGTATATGTATATGTATATGTATATGTATATGTATATGTATATGTATATGTATATGTATATGTATATGTATATGTATATGTACGAGGGTCGTTTGATAAGTCCGTGACTTTTTGTATTTGCCGCGCACCTGCTCTAAATACAACACTGCTCCTGTCAGCAGTTATCGATTAACAGCTGACTGTAAAATTTTGAGAAAGCTGCGTTTTTTGGTTTGCGTTTTATAGGCATTGAAAGCAGACGATCTCGTGAATTTTAACGAAAATGGAAAAAAGTGAATTTCGTGTGCTAATTAAGCATTATTTTTTGCGTAAAAAATCCATCACCGAAACCAAGGAAAGACTTGATAAATATTATGGGGACTCTGCACCATCAATTTCAATGGTTAAGAAATGGTTTACTGAGTTCCGTTGTGGTCGTACCAGTACAAGTGATGCCGAACGTTCAGGTCGCCCAAAAGAGGTCGTCATGCCAGAAATCGTCGACAAAATCCATGGAATGATATTGGATGATCGGAGAATGAAAGTGCGTGAGGTAGCTGAGGCTGTAGGCATCTCAACTGAACGGGTACATCACATTTTACATGAATATTTGGACATGAAAAAGCTTTCCGCGCGATGGGTGCCGCGATTGCTCACACACGACCATAAGCGCAACCGTGTGACCATTTCAAAGGAGTGTTTGGCGATGTTCAACCGCAATCCAAACGAATTTTTGCGCCGTTTCGTTACCGTAGACGAAACATGGATCCACCACACCACACCAGAGACCAAAGAACAATCAAGACAGTGGGTTTCTCCGGGTGAACGTGCACCAAAGAAGGCCAAGGTGGGTCTGTCGGCCAACAAGGTCATGGCCACAGTTTTTTGGGATGCACAAGGTATCATTCACATCGATTACCTTGAAAAGGGTAAAACGATCACCGGCGAATATTATTCAGAGCTTTTGGACAGATTCGATATTGATTTGAAGCAGAAACGACCGCATTTGGCGAAAAAAAAGTGCTGTTCCATCAGGACAATGCACGGGTGCACACGTTTGTAGTCAGCATGGCAAAATTTCATAAATTGGGCTACGAACTGCTACCCCATCCAGCATATTCTCCAGATTTAGCCCCCTGTGACTATTTTTGTTTCCAAACATGAAGAAATGGCTCGGCGGTAAGAGATTCGGGTCAAATGAAGAGGTCATCACAGAAACAAACGACTATTTTGAGGGCCTTGAGAAAACCTATTATTTGGAAGGAATAAAAAAATTGGAAAAACGCTGGACTAAATGTATAGAGCTAAAAGGAGATTATGTTGAGAAATAAAACGCTTCTTTGACGAAAAAAATATATTTTATTCAAAAAGTCACGGACTTATCAAACGACCCTCGTATATGTATATGTATATGTATATATGTATATGTATATGTATATGTATATGTATATGTATATGTATATGTATATGTATATGAATATGTATATGTATATGTATATGTATATGTATATGTATATGTATATGTATATGTATATGTATATGTATATGTATATGTATATGTATATGTATATGTATATGTATATGTATATGTATATGTATATGTATATGTATATGTATATGTATATGTATATGTATATGTATATGTATATGTATATGTATATGTATATGTATATGTATATGTATATGTATATGTATATGTATATGTATATGTATATGTATATGTATATGTATATGTATATGTATATGTATATGTATATGTATATGTATATGTATATGTATATGTATATGTATATGTATATGTATATGTATATGTATATGTATATGTATATTTATATGTATATGTATATGTATATGTATATGTATATGTATATGTATATGTATATGTATATGTATATGTATATGTATATGTTTCATTTGCCGTTTTGAATGTATTCATGCAACCCTCTATTTGTCATATGTTCTAGTCACTAAATTTGCTATTTGCCTTAATGTAATGTGAAGTCAACTACAATAAGAACGCCACCACCACGTCGAGAGCAGATAGCCCTATGTTTTTTGGTCACACAGGTATTGAGACCACGGCTGGTGATAACGTAGAAGGCGTCTTTGGCTTCACTGGCTGCCAAGTCTCGTTGTTGATACATTCGGGAACCGGATTCTTTTGAGCCGCTGATCTCGTTACCACAGAAGTGTTGATCAATTTCAACGGCTGTGTCAGAGTAGAAGACTGGGTTGTGTTCGAGGGGCAACGGAAGACAGAGGTTCCTCATTGCGCGTAAATTTTTTACGCTTTGGTGACTCACTCAACAGCTGAAGGCTAAACACACGTAATCTCACATTGGCCATCTCACATAGCCAAATAAAACGTTCAAGATAACTAAGAACTAACCAAGTACGAAAGAGAGCGAATACTTAATAGGCGAGAGCAAAAGCTCTGGTTACAGTTACTACAGTAACGAATGCATATCAATATCTTAAAAAGAACAAAGTAACCAAGCAATATAACAAAGCTACTGAGAGTTGATGTAAACAAAATAACGAATAGTAAACCAAGAATCAAATTACCTTTCGAAAATGTTTGAATAATATTATGAGCTCGCGAGTAATCAGATTTCTGCAGCAAAAGAGTGAAAAACACTATAAGAAATATTAGTTATGGAACACCGGTTGTTCAAAAATAAATAAATAAACTTTGGGAAGCAAAAGAAAAAGGCGTCTGTTCACTTAAAGAGAATAAATTGATTTTTAATATCTAACTATAATATCTTTTTCTTTTCTTTAAATTTCAATCCGATAAAACAATAAACAAGGTAGATAAAGAAAGGCTGCAAATGTAGCTATAATGCATGCAGACATTTGTTTTTCGTACCATCAACATACCACAAATAATATCTTTATAAACTACTATAGATTTAAAAAAAAATTTCCCGAAATAAATTATTGCTTATAGCATTTGTTGGATCGCTGAAGTTTTAACAAATAGATTAATATAGAAAATAGATACTTTTATGGAAATAAATATACTTATTGAATTACATTGAAACACATACAATAAATAGAAACGTTAAATGAAATAACATAACATGTAAAACGAACAACTCTAATACTCTGTAAATGGTCGTCGTTGCTTCGGCTATTTAGTCCGCTGCAAAGGGGCAAAAGAGAGTAACTATTGTATACTAGAATTAGTCTTGTATTGATCTTGAGCAAATGAACTGCGATAAAATTACACAACAATAATCTTTTAATACCGGGTCAAATTTATTTCGTTTTTTGTTAATCTGAAAAACTCTTCAGATTTTTCATTGGCACCCGAGCAGGGACATCGGTATTATTAATATTTATTTTCGTTGATTATTGGTGGTGTAAATTCGGTTTTCGCGTTAAGTGCCAAGATATGTCAAGCCGCTCATCAAGGGAAGTGTCTATGGAATCCATCAAAAGCTACGAGGTAATCTGCACCATAAATTGAGTTCTTTGTGTCGTCCCGCAATTGTGCGAGAATACCAAATTATTGGCCAAAAACAAATTATTGTGAAGTGTGATTGTGCACATATATGTACATACACACAAAGTTTACAATAGTCTCAATTATTGGTGTCAGTGAATCCTAAAACGAACAACTATACACATGTGTGTGCATACTTGCTTGTTAGAAAGGCTTCGTTTTCGTGTGCACAGGGCAATCAAGAATTGCAGAAATCTAGCAAGAAAACAGGACTCAGTTGCAATTATTGTCAGAGCCTGGAACACAAAATTGATTCGTGTCCCTCTTTTAGCTCTATTTCTGTGACAGATCGTTTTGCATCCGTAAAGGCTAATAAACTAGGCATAAATTGTTTAAATAGTGGCCATATGGTTGCAAATTGTAAAGTTTCGAAGAGTCTGGTGTGTACAAAGTCTCACCATTCCCTACTTCATAGATATGAGTCACGAGCTCAACAAATTCCTAGTGCCGCATACACAGGTCACGAGCTTAGCACTGATCAAGTTATTTTAGCGACAGCGAGTGTTTAGGTCAAGAATCGATTTGGCCAAGTTCATGTGGCAGAACCTTGTTGGATTCAGGGTCGCAAATTAATTTTATGTCTGAATCTTTGGCACAACAATTAAGATTGCAGCGAGAAATGTCAGCACTAAGCGTCATAACAGTAGGTAAATCAACTACATCAATAAAACATAAAGTATCTGCTTATATCCAGTCTAATAATATATCTTCGTGTCAGCCTGGGCAAATGCTGCCTTCTGACAAATGGAAAATACCTGCAAAACATAGAATTGGCTGATCCAGAGTTTCATAAACCTGTAAAGATTGATTTGTTGCTAGGAGCGAAAGCATTCTTTGATTTGCTGTGCGTCCGGCAATTAAATTAAATGTAGAGCTTCTTTCAATCCAAAAAACTTTGTTCGGGTGGATTGTATCCGGCAAATATCAGGCCGATTTCAAGTCAGGCTCCCATTTTAAAAGGATCCTAGTACACTTCGCATGTCATTTCAAACGGCCGAAAGGAGTTATCTTCAGCTCGAACGCAAGTTAAGTAAAGACGATGCACTGTCAGATATGTATCATACCTTTATGAAAGAGTACAGAGATCTGGGTCATATATCTGCTCCTCTAAGACAGCATTATTACATTCCCCATTAATGCGTCTTGGGACCTGAAAGCACATCAACCAAACTTCGAGTCGTGCTTGATGCTTCAAGCAAAACATCAACAGCTGTTTCATTTAATGAAACTCTCATTGTTGGGCCGACAATTCAGAGGGAGCTTTACTTAACATTGCTTAATTTTAGATTAAATAAATTCGCAAGTTGACGTTGCTGATGAAAATCGCAATTTTCAGCTAATTCTTTGGAGACAAAAAAAGCTCGCAGCCAGTGAAAGCGTACAAACTTAATACTGTAACATATGGCACATCTGCACCGTTTAAGATGCCTATTTGAATAAACACTAAATTGCTTACAATCGTATCCAGTAGCAGCAGCTGTCTTAAAAAATTGTTTCTATGTAGATGACATGCTTGCTGGCGCTGACACATATGAAGGTTTACAAGAAATTTGCCAACAAGTTAAAGAAGTTTTACTGTCAGTAGGTTTTCCATGGGCAAAATGGGCTTCTGATCATTCAAAGTGTTGCACTGATGAGGGCGAAAAAGTATTAAAGGTCGACGAGACAAGCTCAGTGAAGACTCTCGGCATACGGAGTGTGGATGAATTTAGATACAATCTCGAGGTAGATGAATTTATATTAATAAATCCGACAAAGCGCAACATTTAGTTGCTTCTCGACTTTTCGACCCCCTTGGATTGCTATGTCCACTTATCACAAAAGCAAAAATTCTGGAATTGTGGAAACAGAAACTAGATTGGGACGAGACGATTCCTGCTTATCTTCATACAGAGTGGATTCAGTTTATAGATACTTTACGTGATCTCAGCAGAATAAAGCTGCCTCGATACGTCTGTAAGAGTCAATACAATCAATTGGAAATTCATGGCTTTGCAGACGCTTCGAGTGACGCTTATGGATGTTGCATCTACGTAAGTACACGGTATGAAGATGAAATAGAGACAGTGTTGCTAACAGCAAAATCTAGAGTCGCTCCATTGGCAACTAAGACCATTCCTTGACCATTCTTGAGTTGTGCGCTGCGCATTTGCTAAGCACTGTGTGGAAACAAATTGCCCCTGTTTTGTCCAAATTTAAAATAGACAACGTGAATTTTTGGTCTGACTCTCAAGTAACCCTTTATTGGCTAGAAAAAGAGCCAGCGTCATTATCTACTTTTGTAGCCAATAGAGTTGCTGAAATTCAAGAGCGCTCTAATCATGTTATATGGCGACGTGTACCGACTGAGTTAAATCTAGCTGATATTGCATCTAGAGGTGCATGTATGTAAGGTGGCATCACACTGATGTTTTGCCATTCCCCCTGGAAGTGGTTGACAACTCAACGAGAAGGATGGCAACGCGGGGAAAAAGACAGCTGATGGGAGTAGTAGTAAAATGAAAGTCGTAAAAGCACAGTCCATCGGAAAAAGCAAAAAAGCAGCGTTAACAGTTGAGCGCGATTTATAATTATTTGGAACTTAAATTAGTTACTAGTATAAACATTTGGATTGAACCTGTGAGGCCCGTGTATAATATTTTTTTGTTGTTGATATTTTTATTTAGTGAGCAATTTGCTTACGAATTTCACAACTGTTTCAAAGCACAGGAATTCAAATTTAAATTTGAATTTGAACCGCCATTTTCACCACACCCAGAGTTGTACCGGTGATCGACCGGTCTGGCAACTCCAAATCGGCCGACCCGAACGATCAGTGTTGGGAAGTGGAGTGGGGAGATATCGATTGCGTGGGCCACCTATCGTACTCGGTATTTTTCTCTTCACTAATTGAAATCTGAAAGGCACGCGTCGTGAAAAGTTTAAGAGGGAAAGAAATTCCCATAAAAATAAAAAGTGATATAAGAAAATTAAAAAGCTATTGCTGAAAAGCATCTCAGCGTGCAGCGCTATTCTGTTTGTGGGTGTTCGAGACCAAATGTGAGTACAAGCTTTCCAAATCATTGTTTGGCAGCTTCTAACCTCGCTTTTGCCTTTTAGTGATCCGCGTGTGGCCAGAGGAGCACTAGCGCTTTCGCGCCTTTTTTTCTTGGACACGGCAGTGCATGCCCCCCCCTCGCCATACTGTGCCACACGCTGCCCTTCGCTTCCTTGTTTCTGCTGCAGACTTGTGGTGCTGGAGCAAAATACACAGCTGCGTTTCTGCTGCAGACTTGTGGTGCTGGAGCACAATACAGATCTGCGTTTCTGCTGCAGACTTGTGGTGCCGGAGCACGATATAGATCTGCGTTTCTGCTGCAGACTTGTGGTGCCGGAGCACGATATATATCTGTTTGACTTTTGAGTGCTAGTGCCGCGTCGATCACGTAGCCCATCGGTCTGGCTACTGGTGTCACGTGATCGCACGGTTGCAGAGCGTTTGTTTGCTGTTTTTCCTGGTGAGTTTCATAGAAAATCGGTTTAGACAGCCATTTGACGTGTGTTTTCTCCCCCCCCTCTTAGCCCTATATGGTTCCCCAAATTTTGCTGGTGCTAGCAGGGGTAAATCAGGAGCAGTTGCAAGCAGGGACATTTAACCTATTCGGGACTTCTGGAAGAACACAGCAATTGTCAACAAACACTTATTTTATAACAAATACGCAAACATTAACTAACTCAAGAACACTGTCAAACACATACTCACTCTTTTAACATTCACAAACACATTCATATACATATACACACTAATGCTTACACGCACACTTCGTACTTACATGTACACATACACACAATTAACATCTCATTCATTTACTCATTCTTTCTTTTGTACTTATTAGTTCAAAATTGTTATTCAATTACTGTTCATCCTTTTTGATTTCATTCTCTCTTTTTATACATTCGTATACACCTTGTAAAGTAGATAAAGATAATCAAAGGTGATAAAACGTAAATAAAGCAGGGTTGAGTCAAAGGACGATAGATTTTCTTGAGTAGAGTATTCTTGGTGTTGTTATTGTTATCTTTTCCTCAGCTGTTTCGTCGGGGCCCCAACGGATCGCGGGTGAGTCGATAACTTTAACAAAATAAGCCGATTAAATACTCTCAAACTATCGAATGCCTATCGTTAAGAAATATACTTCTCACTCTTAAACAAACGAAAACCAGTGAGACCAAATTAAAGAAAGTAGGAAAATAACTTGTGTGAAATTATACACAAAATTAAAGAAAAAAAGGAGAATAATCAAAAAGGATAAATATTAGGGAAGTAAAATTAGATTTTGTTTTGAAATTTATCATGCAGCATGAAGCTGCATGCGTTAAATTGTTTGTTTATAAATAACATTAAAGAAACTTAAAATGGAGTAAATTTCTTTTTTTTAGAGGCACTAAGGATGATAGCATAACAGCAACATGGGTAGTATCGGTATTTCGATATCGGTGGTACATGGTTGGGTGGGTGAAGAAGGAGAGCATTACATCTAGCTCTCCGACTAGATCGTTCCTTAGGGGTAGTCCGTCCGCTTATTTTGGCCTTCCCTTTTCTTGCCATTCCCCCTTTTATTAGTCCTACAACCTGTCGATGTTTTCTCGTGACGTCGATAACCGAGCCTGCACACAAAACCCCGCCCATTTTCCCTGAGCTTAGCCGGCTGTAACTTAGACAGGGTGTGCAGGGGAGGTTATTTGGACTTCGGTCGTTACAAACCATTAATAAACTTCTAATTTTGAACTATTAATAAATATCTTACATTTAAAGCAGCAGAAAGTTGACAGTCGTTGGTGCAGTTAAGTGTAATTCCGAATCAAAGTCGTACAGTTAAACAGTTGCGGAGTTACATTAAAAGTACCGAAAACTAAAGTTGTACACGTCGAGTTAAAGTTGCAAAAAGATACAAAGGTGGTGAAATTCGCATAGCGGTCGGTCGGCGTCTGTTGGAAATTCCTAGAAGCGTGGTGAAATTCGATCGAAGTTGGCAGTTGTGTTTGGGCGAGCGCAAAAAAGAACAATCATAAGAAATGCCGGAACCAGCTCGTACGCCAGCAAAAAAAATCCAGAGAGAGGAGAACATAGTAAGCGTTCCTAAAGAGAGTGCTCGGGATGAGGAAACAATCATGGAAGCGAATAATATTGCAGATGTGAACAAAAAAGTTGATCAGCTGTTGCAGTTGCTAGCGTTGTAAGTCGAAGTAGATGAACGAAAAGAAAATCAAACGAAAATATCGATAGATGGTTTCGAGAAAATTATAAATGATTTTGATGGAGTATCAAGTCCTGTAAAAAAAGTTGTTTGAAATTTTCGATAAGAATGCTGATGCATATGAGTTGTCGGACAAACAGAAAAATGTACAAGCGCGAAATAAAATGATTAATGCTACCAAGTTGTTTTTAGAATCGGAGTGCGTATCGAACTATGAAACACTTAAGAATGAACTTATAAATGAGTTCGAGCGACATTTGAACAGTGCGGAGATTCATGACTTGTTGCGTGAACGGAAAAAATTAAAGTCAGAATCGTTTCATGAATATTTGCTAAATATGAAAAAAATTGCCAGTATCGGTGACATCGAAGAGCCAGCAGCTTTGCGCTATATAGTAGATGGGTTGCAGATACAAAAACAGTTTAAAGTTAGCATGTATCGATGTGCGACGAACAAAAACCTAAAAGAGGAGTGTGATTTATATGAGCTCGTACAAGAGCGGAGCAAGAATCGCGTTGAGCATATTGGCATTGAAAAGAGAAAGTCTCCAATTACACAGAAAGTTGATGGAAAAAAACAAGAGTACTGTTTTAACTGCGGATCGGCGGACCATAAGAGGAAAGAATGCACAGCTGAAACGAAATGCTTGAAATGTAACGAGAACGGTCATATATCACGCGACTGCCCACAAAAAGTTCGTAGTGTAAACATAACGAAATGCTTGAAATGTAACGAGAACGGTCATATATCACGCGACTGCCCACAAAAAGTTCGTAGTGTAAACATAATTACCGAGCAAAGTCGTAGGAAAACAGTATTTATAAATGGAGGCGAAGTTGAATGCCTAGTGGACACAGGAGCTGATGTGTCACTGGTTAATGAGAATGCGCTAAGGAATCTAAAAGGAGTTAAGTTGTCCAGAAGCGTATCGGTATTGAAAGGACTCGGTAATACCAGTACGAAGCCAATTGGATCTTTTATCGCAATCGTTGATGTGGACCAAGTAAAAACAGAGCATCAATTTTTGGTTGTAGAAAGTAGCAAGTTGAACTGCGAAGTAATATTGGGATTTGATTTTATAAAAAAATTGCATTTTACAGCTGATGAAAATGGCTTTAAATTTTATGTTACTGAGCAAAAAGGTACATCAGAAAAAGAAGATCAGCTGGTATATAAAGTGGTGGAGGAGTCAAATTCAGCATCAGCCCCACCAAAATATAAGCAAATTGTCGAAAAAATAATCGATTGCAGTTACAAGTCTCCAGCAGTAAAGATGCAATGTCCTATAAAAATGGAGATTATACCAGATGGAGTTGTGAAACCATTTCGCCAGGCGCCAAGCCGTTTGTCTGAAGACGAAACAAAAGCCGTAGCACAACAGGTGGATATGTGGCTCGATCAGGGGATTGTTCGCAAATCGACGTTACACGTTGCAAGCAGAGTTGTGGTTGTAAAAAAGAAAGATAAATCTTTGAGAGTATGCGTCGACTATCGGAAACTGAACAGTATGGTGCTTAAAGATCGTTTTCCGGTTCCGCTGTGATTGAGAAACTCAAAGCTGCCAAGTTTTTCACAATCATGGATCTTGAAAATGGATTCTTCCATGTACCAGTTGATGAAAGCAGCAAGGTGTATACAGCATTCATTACTCGAGAAGGGCTCTTCGGATTCAATAGAGTGCCGTTTGGTTTTCAAAACTCTCCAGCCGCATTTATAAGATTTGTTAATCATATCTTTCAACCGTTGATTAATGAGGATACTATGCAGCTCTACATGGACGATATAAACTTGGTTTATGTTCCCCAACGAGAAGGATGGCAACGCGGGGAAAAAGACAGCTGATGGGAGTAGTAGTAAAATGAAAGTCGTAAAAGCACAGTCGATCGGAAAAAGCAAAAAAGCAGCGTTAACAGTTGAGCGCGATTTATAATTATTTGGAACTTAAATTAGTTACTAGTATAAACATTTGGATTGAACCATTAATAAACTTCTAATTTTGAACTATTAATAAACATCTTACATACATAATGCGCACTCATAGCATACTCTCTCGATATTCACTTTGAATTCTCTTCGCTGTTGCTTAGTAGAACAGCAATACATAATATGAAGAAGAATACTTAATGCAGCCGCTTCTCTGTTGGCACCACCAGGCAGCTAAGGCACATTGCTTACCTTAAGCATACTTCTGAATCAGATATAAGATTTAGTATGACTACGAGCATGAATGAAAACACTACTTGAAAATATTATTTTATCATACAATAAAAGGAGCTATGTTCCAAACAAAAACCAAATAAATGTGTTGTTCTTCTTAAAATAAATAAGTAAAAACCCAGTGCTCATACAATCACTAGATGTGAGGAACCCATCTAGTACCAGGTACACTCTTATTGAGGCACTTAAATGATTTGCAAACATCTTCGCGCCGGTTTTTAATATTAGTTATTATGATAAGCCAATCCATTAGTGTTATACACTGAACGTAGTATATTTGCTATTAAAATACAAGCCTTTATTTTTTAAGATTCTATCTTTATAGGTTAAATATTTTAATAAACAAACTGTCTCCTTATCTCATTTTATTGAATTTTTTGCGTATAAACGGCTTCTTCTTAATAAAATACTTTCTAAACCACACTAGTAGTTTACATAGTGTAAAGTCCTGCATGGTTGCCGCAATGTTTTGTAGTGCCCTGGTAAGAAAGAGGGCAATCAGATTATGCCCCCTAGACTCCCTATGTGTCGTTGGCCACTATGCTAAGAAACATAACTTTCCCACCAGCACGAGTGGTAGCGGTGGTAAGCATAACCTAGGCAATGGTACACCATAGGTGTAAGATTCAAACAGGCTGGCGAGATCTTCTTGACCGTGCTCATTCGGAGAGAAAGGGATGGTTCTTGCCTGTTGAATGTTACTGATACAAGAAATTTAAATAAGATCTCTAAGTAGTAGAAGCTTAACTTCCGAAAATAAACACGAGGACTATTTGGCTCTATCCGAGAAGGTCATAAATAGTAAACTCCATGATCAAAACACATATTTTAATACGACTAAAACGTCGTATAAGGACGTTGTTGAGTCCTTGCGCTCTAAACCCTCCCAACCATAATCTCCATGCGCGATTTGGTGAAGATCCCAAGAAAATATTAACAATGTACTTAAGTTTCCATGTCTACAGGAACAATAATAATTTTAACAACTCATTCTTTAAATTTTTCAGATTCCACATAATTTATTATATAATTCTTTCTTAAAAGTATCCCTCATTATATGATATATTCATTAACTGACTTTTTGTTACTTAACGCTTAATTGTGTTTTTCTTTTCTAAATTTTTCTTTCTATTCTTTTTCGACTAACTTTTATTAAAATGATTTGTCTATACAAAGCATAATAAGAATATCTTACGGTACTCCTAGGGTTAAGCTAAACAAGTGAACATGTATCAATATTCTGGTCTTGACTGTAATCTTTTCTTTTTGACTCTGGGTTGTTGTGCGTCAATGTTTTTTTTTTTTATAGATTTTGATCGAGGTGATAAGAGATAAGTGAGACGAGGTTCAGACAGACAGGTGCATGAGTATGTAGGAATGCATAAATGTACACGTAAAGTCCACAACAACGGACCTTATGAATAGAGCGCATAAGCAAAGCGCGCACGACGCTTACATCAGTACATACTTACAGATTCTGCACTCTACCTGTAACAATTTGGAATCAATTTGAGTTTTCAATTCTCAAACACACAACACAGCCCTTTGAATTTCTAGATCTTTGCTCCTAGATGTCTAGATGTTTGTCACTGTCGCTAACTTTAGCAAAAGTTAGCCAACTCACTAGCAAAAAAAACTTAATATAACCCGCACAGCATGGACGACAAAAAAATTGACGACCGCAAAACTAATGTGAATATTAAAAAAACTATCCGCAATACGACGATCGCCCTTTCCCCTGGGGGCTACGGCGACACAACTACTCTAGCGCTTTTTTCCTCTTCTCCGCTTTTTCCCTTTTGGTTTTGCCCTTCCGAGGGGCGCTCGAAAAGTTTCTCGTGCAGAGATTATTTAATGCGGCGCACGCCAATTGCCAAACAATTTTTGTAGCTACAATGTGGCTAGCTGGGTGTGGCACGGGGGTTCAAGAGGTTAACCTCTTGGGTTTTCTGGAACTGAGCAAAAATTATCAGGAAAAAAAAATGAACAAAATGGGGGTGCTGGTAATTACCATAAAATATGCTGCCTTAGGAGCTGGGGCTGTTAGGTTCGTCCGATCGCTACAAAACTGAATGTCTGCGATTTCGGGCCTGCGTGCATAGGTTGCACGTGGAGGTGGATGCGTGCCGTATGATGCACGGAAAAAGGGACGTGTGTGTAGTATGGTTCAAGGAAATTGGTAACCACCTGGGCGAATCTCGTGCTGCTCGGCTCCTTTTAAGCTTTATGCACTGATTTATAACTGCCAGTCGGCGCGGTTAAATTCTCTCACGTGGTGCAAGACGGGCAAGCCGACGTGGAGACGACACTAGCGATCAATTAAAAAGAGAGGGAGTCGCTCTCACAGGGGTCTTTTATGGTTGAAAATTTTGGACACATTCCTATGAAGTTGGCTGCGCTAATACGCTCTCAGCGCATCAGCTACATTTAAGGGATGCGAGAGGGGGGTATCTTATCATGAAGCTGCGAATGAGCATACACAATTCGCAGAAGGTGAAAACGGATAAGAAATTTTGCGTCGGTCTGGCGAAACATGTTTCTACTGTATATGTTGCGAAGATCGGAACAATGTTTCTGAGCTTAGAAAATGTTGCGATGGTAAAGAATGTTGCGAACGCTGACTGAATATTGCGAAGTTCGACAAATGTTGCTATTGCTGATGTTGTGATCATCGAAACAGTTTGCAGCAACAAATGCGACCATTACACCCACCCGAGAATATGACACCGTAAGACGGAAATATTTGAGGGGAATTATAATAGCTTCGAATATCTTTAGCATGATAGGTACCAATATCTTTGCTTTGCAAATCTTGTAATTGATAATAGCAATTACCCAGTTTTCTGGCAACGCTACATTTAACAAATTGGGGACCAAGTTTTGCATTAAAATTATGCGTAAACTTTCTTTTGGCAAAATTTCGGCGATAAACTTCTTGGCCTTCTTTAAAGGACACGCCTGTGCAACGAAGATTGTATTGTGCTGCATTACGATCATATGCTTGACGAATATTCAATTTAATGTCTTTTCTCAATATACTCAAGTTATCTGAACGAGACAGAGGCATCACAGGTTCTCCTAGCAGTGATAGATCTTTAAGTAACTTATAGTCGGCGTCATGAGTAAACATGTTTATGCCGAACAGAGCTCGATATGGAGAACATCCGATTGATTGGTGCACAGCCGAACGAAGCAAACAGGAGATACTTGACTGCTGATAACAACGAGCGGTTAACACGTTCAACTGCATTACTTTGCGGCAGATATAAGGTGGTATAGATATGGTTAATACCAAGCTAGTAAGAAAGGCATTAAAATCATGAGGTTTAAATTGTGTGCCGTTGTCACAATGGTTTCTTGCACATCAAAACTATGAAAGATGTTATGAGAAAAAATTCTTTTACTGCTGTGGAAGTGAACTTCTTTAAAGGCTGTAACCAATGGTTTTTGCTAAAATGGTCAAGAACGATTAATAAACCAATCTGACCACTTTTACAGCAGGGGTATGGACCTAAAAAATTAATGGAGAGCCTCTGAAAAGTTCTACAAGTTGGTACATGGGCACCCATAGGAGGACGAAGGGTATGATTTGGAGCTCTATTCTCTTTGCAAGAGACACACACGTGAATATAATTTCGCACATTCTTGCCAAACCTGGCCAAAACAGGGGACGACGTATTTTTTTATGGTGTCATGGGCTTGCTTAAGAGCCTCCTGTCTAAGACTTTCTGGAACCAATAATTTCCAAGAGAGTGTGTGTTTCGTTTCCAACAACATGCTCGGTACGAATATATAAATACTTATCTACGACTTTGATATCAGGCAAACTTGGTTTATCTTCACTTTAACGAGCTTTCAACTGTGTATAATTTCGTCTTCGAAAAAGGATTGCGAATTCAAATCAATAATAGGACCTATATCTAATTATGTTATCTCTTCTGTGCAAAGGCGAGACAACGCATCAGGTATAATATGCTGTTTCCCTTTTCATTGAGAAATAGAAAATTTAAATTTCTGTAGCCGAAAGATCTATCGAGCAAGTCGATGGCCTATTAACAATACATTCAATTTTCGATGGGTCGGTAAAGATGCCATCACTTCTAATTACATAACCTAAATTTGTAATACTGGTTACGCAAAATTGACTTTTATTTATGTTTAACGTAAGATTTGCTTTACGAAACTGTTCTGGAGTTACATTAAAAGTACCGAAAACTAAAGTTGTAAACGTCGAGTTAAAGTTGCAAAAAGATACAAAGGTGGTGAAATTCGCATAGCGGTCGGTCGGCGTCTGTTGGAAATTCCTAGAAGCGTGGTGAAATTCGATCGAAGTTGGCAGTTGTGTTTGGGCGAGCGCAAAAAAGAACAATCATAAGAAATGCCGGAACCAGCTCGTACGCCAGCAAAAAAAATCCAGAGAGAGGAGAACATAGTAAGCGTTCCTAAAGAGAGTGCTCGGGATGAGGAAACAATCATGGAAGCGAATAATATTGCAGATGTGAACAAAAAAGTTGATCAGCTGTTGCAGTTGCTAGCGTTGTAAGTCGAAGTAGATGAACGAAAAGAAAATCAAACGAAAATATCGATAGATGGTTTCGAGAAAATTATAAATGATTTTGATGGAGTATCAAGTCCTGTAAAAAAGTGGTTTGAAATTTTCGATAAGAATGCTGATGCATATGAGTTGTCGGACAAACAGAAAAATGTACAAGCGCGAAATAAAATGATTAATGCTACCAAGTTGTTTTTAGAATCGGAGTGCGTATCGAACTATGAAACACTTAAGAATGAACTTATAAATGAGTTCGAGCGACATTTGAACAGTGCGGAGATTCATGACTTGTTGCGTGAACGGAAAAAATTAAAGTCAGAATCGTTTCATGAATATTTGCTAAATATGAAAAAAATTGCCAGTATCGGTGACATCGAAGAGCCAGCAGCTTTGCGCTATATAGTAGATGGGTTGCAGATACAAAAACAGTTTAAAGTTAGCATGTATCGATGTGCGACGAACAAAAACCTAAAAGAGGAGTGTGATTTATATGAGCTCGTACAAGAGCGGAGCAAGAATCGCGATGAGCATATTGGCATTGAAAAGAGAAAGTCTCCAATTACACAGAAAGTTGATGGAAAAAAACAAGAGTACTGTTTTAACTGCGGATCGGCGGACCATAAGAGGAAAGGTTAATGAGAATGCGCTAAGGAATCTAAAAGGAGTTAAGTTGTCCAGAAGCGTATCGGTATTGAAAGGACTCGGTAATACCAGTACGAAGCCAATTGGATCTTTTATCGCAATCGTTGATGTGGACCAAGTAAAAACAGAGCATCAATTTTTGGTTGTAGAAAGTAGCAAGTTGAACTGCGAAGTAATATTGGGATTTGATTTTATAAAAAAATTGCATTTTACAGCTGATGAAAATGGCTTTAAATTTTATGACACTGAGCAAAAAGGTACATCAGAAAAAGAAGATCAGCTGGTATATAAAGTGGTGGAGGAGTCAAATTCAGCATCAGCCCCACCAAAATATAAGCAAATTGTCGAAAAAATAATCGAATGCAGTTACAAGTCTCCAGCAGTAAAGATGCAATGTCCTATAAAAATGGAGATTATACCAGATGGAGTTGTGAAACCATTTCGCCAGGCGCCAAGCCGTTTGTCTGAAGACGAAGCAAAAGCCGTAGCACAACCGGTGGATATGTGGCTCGATCAAGCGATTGTTCGCAAATCGACGTCACACGTTGCAAGCAGAGTTGTGGTTGTAAAAAAGAAAGATAAATCTTTGAGAGTATGCGTCGACTATCGGAAACTGAACAGTATGGTGCTTAAAGATCGTTTTCCGGTTCCGCTTATCGAAGATGTGATTGAGAAACTCAAAGCTGCCAAGTTTTTCACAATCATGGATCTTGAAAATGGATTCTTCCATGTACCAGTTGATGAAAGCAGCAAGGTGTATACAGCATTCATTACTCGAGAAGGGCTCTTCGAATTCAATAGAGCGCCGTTTGGTTTTCAAAACTCTCCAGATTTGTAATCATATCTTTCAACCGTTGATTAATGAGGATACTATGCAGCTCTACATGGACGATATTATTATATATGCTAAAGATGTTGAAGATTGTATGCAGAAAACAAAAAAGTCTTGGAGTTAGCAGCTAAGTTTGATTTGAAAATAAACTGGAAAAAATGTAGTTTCTTGCAGCAGCAAATACAATTTTTGGTCCATGTCATCGAAGATGGAAGGATCTGGCCTGGTGCTGAGAAAACTGCAGCAGTAAGTCGTTTTGCTACACCGAAGAATATCAAAGCAGTGCAAGCGTTTTTAGGACTAACTGGGTTTTTTCGTAAGTTTGTGCCACAATACGCGCAAGTAGCACGGCCACTTACGGAGCTGTTAAAGAAGAATATGAAATTCAAGATCGGTCCAGAGGAGCTGCAGGCAAAACAGCAATTAAAGGACTTATTGATAAGAGAACCAGTTCTACGTATTTATGAAAGAGATGCACCAACAGAGTTGCATACAGACGCATGCAAGGACGGATATGGAGCAGTATTGTTGCAAGAGTTTAACGGAAAATTGCATCTGATTTTTTTTTGGAGCAAGAAGACGACACAAGCAGAATCAAAGCAGCACAGTTACATCCTGGAAGTTGAGGCGGCTTATTTAGCACTCAAAAAGTTCAGGCATTATCTGCTTGGAATCAAGTTCAAGCTGATCACAGACTGCATCGCTTTCAAACATACTACAAACAAAACTGATATGCCAAGAGAAGTTGCTCAGTGGATCCTACACTTGCAAGATTTTGATGTACAAATAGAACACCTAGGTGCTGAAAAGATGAGGCATGTGGACTACTTAAGTCGGTATCCTTTGCGAGTATACAATGTGACTACAAAACTGGCAGTGCGTCTGGAAAAAGCACAGCAAAAAGATGATCATGTGAAAGCAGTGATCAAAATTTTACAAAACAGTCCATATGAAAACTTTAAGCTAAAACGCGGACTGCTTTTTAAAGAAGTCGCAGGCGGCGAGCTGCTAGTGGTACCGAAGCAGATGGAGCGGGAAGTGATCAGAAATGCTCACGAAGCTGGTCACTTCGCCACTCAAAAAACGATGCACAGTATTCAGCAGCAGTTTTACATTCCTCACCTGGAAGGTAAAGTAGCCAATGTTATTTCTAATTGTATCAATTGTATCATACACAGCAGAAAATTGGGCAAGCAAGAAGGCTTCTTGCATTGTATTGCAAAAGGTGATGTGCCACTCCATACGTTGCATGTGGATCACCTAGGACCCATAGATGCCACGTCGAAGCAATATAAGTACATATTTGCAGCTGTTGATGGGTTCTCCAAGTTTGTCTGGCTGTTCACAACGAAATCTACCGGTCACGAAGAAGTGATCAAGAAGTTGAACGAGTGGGCAGGTGTCTTTGGATTTCCGAGGCGCATTATAAGTGACACAGACTTTCTAAAAGAAAATATGGTGGAACATGTGTGGTCAACAACGGGAGTCGCCAGAGGATATGGCCAAATTGAGCGAGTGAATCGGTCAATTCTCTCAATTATATCAAAGTTGTCAGCAGAAGAACCGTCAAAGTGGTTCAAGTATGTATCACGAGTGCAGAGGGCGATTAACTCACATATACACGCTACTACGAAGTCATCGCCGTTCGAGCTGATGTTCGGAACTAAAATGAACACCAAAGTTGAAGATCAAGTGCTTGACTTGGTAAACGAAGAGCTGATTGAGCAATTCAACGAGGAACGAATAAAATTGCGAGCTGAGGCTAAGGCCAATATCGAAAAGGCTCAGGAAATCTACAAGCAGAATCATGACAAGAATCGTCGTCCGGAACATGGATATAAGCTAGGTGATCTCGTCGCCATCAAGAGGACTCAGTTCGTAGCAGAATGCAAGTTAGCCAGCTCATATTTGGGTCCATACGAAATCATTTAAATAAAGCCCCATGGACGCTTTGATGTAAGAAAAGCTGATAAGGACGCCGAAGGACCGCATGTTACAGCAACTAGCTGCGACAACATGAAGCTATGGAAATTCGTAATAGAGAACGAAGAGCTGTTGTCATCCGGGACGGATGAAGATCAGGAGGGCCGAATGTAAGGTGGCATCACACTGATGTTTTGCCATTCCCCCTGGAAGTGGTTGACAACTCAACGAGAAGGATGGCAACGCGGGGAAAAAGACAGCTGATGGCAGTAGTAGTAAAATGAAAGTCGTAAAAGCACAGTCGATCGGAAAAAGCAAAAAAGCAGCGTTAACAGTTGAGCGCGATTTATAATTATTTGGAACTTAAATTAGTTACTAGTATAAACATTTGGATTGAACCATTAATAAACTTCTAATTTTGAACTATTAATAAACATCTCACATGTATAGATGAGCTTATTAAATCATTATGGTTTAAGGGTCCAAGCTTCTTACATGACTCTGCCGAGAATTGGAAACAACTCCATAAGTTTGAGATCTGCGCAGAAGTACAAACCTCAGAAAACAAAAAATGTGTTTCAGTTCACAAAGTAGATTAAGAGCAGGCAATATTAAATAGAGTTTTAGAACTAATTGAACGACGATCTTCCTTCTCTAAAATTATTCGAATAGTAGCGTATGTTATGCGGTTCTGCTGCAGAAATTATCGACCCAATTCTCATGTCGTGTCGGCCATTGAAAGAAGACTTGCCTTTTGGAAAATAGTTCAAATAGTGCAAGAACATAGATTCCAACGAGAAATAGTGTTGCTTGAAAAATCTCATGTTTTGCAGCCAAGTATTCAGTCGTTAAACCCCTTTATGCAATCAGATCAGCAATTAATTAATAATACAGTGCAAATAACAGTGTAGAACACACACGCATACGCATTCCCCTTTTGCAGTATCCACCCCGAAAGTGCTTTCGTCGATGGACAGTTAAAGTGGTAAGTGATCATGCATTTTTTTTCCTATTTTGACGATGAGTCATACGAATAGCGCGAGAGAGTGAGACTGCAAGCCTCTCTTCAGTCTTTTGGTTATACTGCGTTATGCGCGCGCTAAGAGAGCTAACATAACGGAACTCCGAGTTTTGATCATTCTTCTTTGTCTGCTTATTTACCTGTAACTTTATTTTGCCTGCTCATCTGTCCGATAACAATGCGAAATATACCCTCATATTTCGGGAATTTCGATATTTCACACAAAAACAAATTAAAACAAGAAATAAAATAACATGAATATACCCTAAATATACAAATATTCCTATTTATAAATGTCTAAAATCATATTTTACACATTTCAGATATTATATTATTATTCCTCAACAGCCTTATTCTCGCACTTTTCTCATATAAATTCCTAAATGTATTTTTTTAGACATAGTATTAGATAATAATTAATAAATGTTAAACTTTAATATGAATTCTCGCTACAATTCATGCCTAGTGGAAGCAGGGTAGGGATTTAGATAGTTGACTCGGTCTTTGGGACCATTTGTTGACATCACAACAACAGAGCGGACGAAATGGTCATGGTAGGGCGGGCAAACGAAACAGCTGAGCAACAACACCTGCCAGCTGAACATGATCGAGCCGATTCAGTTTAGTCATCTTCTATTTTCCTCTTCTTCTCCTCTTATCTATTTCTATTCTTATCCCCTTTGTCACTTCGCCTATGCAATAATCTGCAGTCTTACTGCGTAAAGTATTAAAAGAACCGAGCAGCGCGAGAATCGACAAAGTGAAAACTAATTTCCGTGCATCATATTGCACCCACGATATTATTTTCGTGCATCTTACGGCACGCATACACCTCCACGTGCAACCTATGCACGCAGGACCGAAATCGCGAGACATCCAGTCTTGTAGCGATCGGACCAACTAAGCAACCCCCGCTCCTAAGGCAGCATAGTTCATGGTAATTACTAGCACCCGTATTTTGTTAATTTTTTCTTTGCTAATTTTGTCACTCTCTGCCCAGTGCCAGAAAACCCAGGAGGTTAACGTCTTGAACCCCCGTGCCCCCCAGCTGGCCACATTGCATCAGCAAAAATCATTTGCAATTGGTGTGCGCAGCTTCGAATAATCTCAGCAAGAGAATCTTTTCGAGCGCCCCTCGGAAGGGCATAAACGAAGAGGGCAAAGCGGAGACAAGGAGAATAGAACTCGCGCTTGACAGCGCTAGAGTAGTTTCGTCGCCGTAGCCACAAAGAGAGGCCGGCGACGATCGATTGCCGACATATTTTTATACCCTTCGACCATTAAAAATGGTCAAAAAAGGATATACTAACTTTGTGCAAATGTATGTAACAGGCAGAAGGAGGCATAGGAGACCCCACAAAGTATATATATTCTTGCTCAAGATCACTAGCCAAGTCGTTTGAGTCATGTCTGTCTGTCTGTCCGGATGTCCGGTTGTCCGGAAGTCCGGATGTATGGATGACCAGATGAACACACAGATCTCAGCTATTATAAGAGCTAGAGACACCAAATTTGGCAAGAAGGTTTCTGTGTACCAGGCGCAGATGAAGTTTGTTTCAAATGTTGAGTGCCACGCCCACCGCCCCCGCAAATCAATAATTTAATTTTTGAACTCAATTAATCGGACAATAAACACAAAAGTTAATCAAGAAAGTATGAGCATAAAACCAAGTGCTTGTGTCTACTTACAAGGGAGGCAGGCGAGCGCGAAACGCGAACGCCATCTATCGAGAATAATTTTAAATCATGTGCATATGTATATGTAGGACCGTAGGTCAAAGGATATCCCACTGTTGCGTGCCGCGCGACTGTTGCTTTTCTTACTGGTTTTTGTTACTAATATTACATTAGTCTGCGGTCGAAATATTTTTTTGCTCGCCAATGCTTTGCGTTAAATATTTTTTCTAGTGAGTTACCTTTTGAAAGGGTTAGTGTCAGTGACCAATAGGAAAATCTAGTGATTCAAAGGGCTATATGTTGTTGTTGTGTATTACAATTTAATTTTCAAATTGCTCCCCCCCCAAAAAAAAAAAAACGTGCAAAAAGAACGAAAAGTGTGTATACATATATAAAATGTGCATACATATATGCACCTTAGTAAAATTGCGCTAAGCCCAAGTGAAAATTAATATATATAATAAACTATACAAATTTAGCAACAAACACAAATAAAATACCATCCTTGGAAGGCCTTTCATCGAGGAGTAAGACATGTAAGTGATGAACAAACATATTGTTAAATTAAGTTAGTTTATTAAAAAGAAAAATCATGAAGTTTAGTGTAAATTAGTTTAGGGCGGAGCGGGAGCGCAATAAAATTCTCTCTTTTCTTGTTTTGAATTCGCCGCGTTTCGCCGCCATGGCTAAGCTATGCTAAGCAATGGAGTAATCGAAAATTATATTTGAAACGAACGCACGTCTTTT
>JAEIFQ010000958.1:0-35639 GCA_018904025.1 Zaprionus vittiger
TTTAGCACAGGATGGTTCCCCAAATTTTGCTGGTGCTAGCAGGGGTAAATCAGGACCAGTTGCGAGCAGGGACATTTAACCTATCCGGGGACGGCTGGAAGGGCACAGCAATTGTCAACGTTTATTTTTATAACACACACGCAACATTAACAAACTCAAGAACACTGTCAAACACATACTCACACGTTTAACATTCACAAACACATTCATATATATATACACACTAATGCTATAGACGCACACTTTCGTACTTACAAGTACGCATACACACAATTTGCGCACACAACTAACTCTTCATTCATTTATTCATTCTTTTTTTGTAACTTATTAGTTAAAAATTGTTATATTATAGTCTTCATTTCGCTTTCATTTCAATTACTTTCATCCTTTTTGATTTCAATTTCTCTTTTTTATTCATTCGTATACACACAGACATAAACCTTGTAACGTAGATAAAGATAAACAAAAGTGATAAAACGTAAATAAAGCAGGGTTGAGTCAAAACACGATAGATTTTCTTGAGTTAGAGTATTCTTGGTGTTGTTATTGTTATCATTATTATTTTTCCTCAGCTGTTTCGTCGGGGCCCCAACGGATAGACAGACATAAACCTTGTAACGTAGATAAAGATAAACAAAAGTGATAAAACGTAAATAAAGCAGGGTTGAGTCAAAGCACGATAGATTTTCTTGAGTTAGAGTATTCTTGGTGTTGTTATTGTTATCATTATTATTTTTCCTCAGCTGTTTCGTCGGGGCCCCAACGGATAGCGGGTGAGTCGATAACTTTAACAAAATAAGCCGATTAAATACTCTCAAACTATCGCCTGCCTATCGTTAAGAAATATACTTCTCACTCTTATACAAACGAAAACCAGTGAGACCAAATTAAAGAAAGTAGGAAAATAACTTGTGTGAAATTATACACAAAATTAAAGAAAAAAAGGAGATTAATCAAAAAGGATAAAATATTAGGGAAGTAAGGTTAGATTTTGTTTTGAAATTTATCATGCAGCATGAAGCTGCATGCGTTA
This sequence comes from Zaprionus vittiger, assembly GCA_018904025.1. Taxonomy (NCBI): domain Eukaryota; kingdom Metazoa; phylum Arthropoda; class Insecta; order Diptera; family Drosophilidae; genus Zaprionus; species Zaprionus vittiger. Next base: position 1,034 of record JAEIFQ010000958.1, read on the forward strand.
CATTAAAAAAATAAATAACATTAAAAAAACTTAAAATGGAGTAAATTTCTTTTTTTTAGGGGCACTAAGGACGATAGCATAACAGCAACATGGGTAGTATCGGTATTTCGATATCGGTGGTACATGGTTGGGTGGGTGAAGAAGGAGAGCAGTACATCTAGCTCTCCGACTAGATCGTTCATTAGGGATAGTCCGTCCGTTCATTTTGGTCTTCCCTTTTCTTGCCATTCGCCCTTTTAGTAGTCCTACTACCTGTCGATGTTTTCTCGTGACGTCGATAACCGAACCTGCACACAAAACCCCGCCCATTTTCCCTGAGCTTAGCCGGCTGTAACTTAGACTGGGTGTGCTGGGGAGGTTATTTGGACTTCGGTCGTTACAGCGTGGCACATAACATTTGAAATAAACTTGATCAGCTTATAGTACACAGGAGTCTTCCTGCCAAATTTGGTAACTCTAGCTTTTATAATAGCTGAGATCTGTGCGTTCACACAGACGGACAAACAGACAGACACGGCTCAATCGACTCGGCTTGTGATCCTGAGCAAGAATATATATACTTTATGGGGTCTCCGACGCCTCCTTCTGCCTGTTACATACATTTGCACAAAGTTAGTATACCCTTTTTGACCATTTTCAATGGTCGAAGGGTATAAAAATTCCGGAGACCAATAATGAATATTGAGCTTCAACTTCTTAATTAATGAATAAATAATAAATAGCATAACTAAGATAGTTAAACGAAAAAGCAATGTTATAATGAATATTTACTTAAATAGGAGTTATAGTTTTAAGAAATAAACTTTATAATGAACATTAGCTAAATCTCAATTGTTTCCGGGAGTCATGGGCGACGGAAGTGAGGTAGCCACAAGATTATAAGGTTGCACCTTGCGATCATGGAAGAGTGGGGATATGGCCTCTCCAAATATTGAAGGGAGCCAAAAAGGCTGCTTTACTTTTTGGTTTTGTGTGGCTAACTGACCTGTCTCTTTTTCCCTTTTCGTTCTTCGGATCTTATTAAGTTGTCTGGCATATAGCACGGGATTTTCTTTTATTGGTGTTTATATTATTGTCGTGAGTACCGTTGTTGCGGTTTTCATTTGAACCCCCCCCATTGCCGATACATCTGAGCCGCATACCAGCGCGTGCTAGCGACCTAAAAATACCCTAACATCCGCTCAACAGTAATGCAAGGAATCTCGATTCGTTGTATGCTACAGGAGGCTTGCCCTGGCGGCCGCCGACACCCCTCATGCTGCCCCTATTCCCGTCGTTGCTGTTGCTGCCATCTCTGCAGAAACCGAGAAGCCCGTAGCTCCCGCACGAGCTGCCCCCGTGGCCAAGCGATGCACTGCACTGCTGGCGGCACACCTGCGGTGCTGGCAGAGATCTCGAGCATCCAGCTCGGGGTCAAAGCAGCCGTGGTGCGTGGAGGGATGATCCCGAGGCAGCGAGCGCAGTTTTCGCGGTGGTCCAACTATACGATGAGCTCACCACGTCGTTGGCCCTGCAGAATGCGCTCCTCGAATGCGGTGGATCCTTCAGAGGAAAAAGACGCGCAGCAGCCTTGCAAAATGAAGGTAGTGCACCTGTGCCAGTATTAATTTGACGCTCGAAGTTTACGAAAAGGCACGGAACTACATCAAGTGGTTCAGTTACCGTTGCCGGTTGCTCGTCCACACTTAGGCTTGTCATATTTGCGTTGGATTTGTCCAGAAGGTTTCTCAGTGCAGGATCAAGGAGACCATTTGCCGCCAGTGTGGACAAGCTGGCCACACCGTGTCGAAATGCGCAAATCTTGTGGACTGCTGAAATTGCCGTTTCAAGGGAGTCCGTTTACGCGACTTTGGCCTCACTTTCGCACTGCTGCAGGAGCCTTACGACGGATCACAGGAATCCCATCTGGGATGCGTGTGTTCCCGGACAGGCGTGGAAAGGCCGCCGTCTTCGAGGACAACATCGATGCCATCTGCATGCCGATAGAGCCGCATGTCACCGAGTTGGGAGTATGCGTGAGCGTTACTGGAAGTTTTGGCTCAATCTTCCTATGCTCCGTGTTCTTGGATGCGGTGCTGCTGCTAGCCAGCAGCACGCCTGCCATCCTTGGTCTCGACGCGAACGCATTGTCCCCCATGTGGTTTAGCAAGCTCACTGAGCGTGCTCAGGGAACAGCTAACTACTTACGGGGTAAGCTGCTGGCCGATTGGATTCAAGAATGTCGAGCCGGAGTGCTAAACGTGCCGTGTGACGAGTTCACATTCCAGACTCTCTACGCATGTAGTGATATCGATGTGACGATCGTCAGTCATGCAGCGTCTACGTGGGCTACGTATGACTGGAGAGTGGTTGAATTGGATCTTAGTGATCACAACATTATTAATGTTGTGGTTACGCGAGACCCAGCAAACACAGTTGAACATCTCCTGGAACATCTCCACTGCATGCTGGCGACCATTTGAGGATGATGTGACAAGACCGACTTCGGAAATCCCAGACGAATTCGCCGACACGCCGTTGTATGACCAGGTCTCTACAGTGCGGTCGGTCGTACACTCTGTGTGCTATCAAGTGCTGGGACGCAGACGACCCAAGACCGCAAGGAATATAGTTTGGTGGTTCGCCGAACTTTCTTTCAAACGCCAAAAGGTCATTAGACTGAGACGGCGGCTTCAGACTGCTCGTTCGCGCGCAAGCGACGATTCCGAGCAACTTGCCTCTGAGCTGACAGTCATCTCAGCTCAGTACAAGAAGCTCATTCTGAAGGTCAAAGAGAATAACTGGAGGCAATTCGTGGGAGAGAACAAGGATGACCCATGGAGGCAAGTCTTCAAGATTTGCCGTAACCGCAAAAAGACAACTGACCTCGGCTGTCTTCGCTTAGGTGACAGGCACGACTGAGCGGGTGTTCTTCTCCGGAACTTTTTTTCCAGTATCGGAGTTTTCGGCACCCACTGTCATTCCTGATGAGATTCCACCGCCGCTTGAATCCTCTGTGGTAGATGCTTGTGCTGCACGGTTGAAGAGCAGACTCTCTCCCCCATGGACGGTATCACGCGGTTTTTATTCAAGGCGGTGTGGCATGCCATCCCCGAGCACATCACAGCGTTGTACTCCCGCTCTATCAAAAGTGGATACTTTCCCTCTGAATGGAAGCGCCCTAGTGTAGTGGCACTACTCAAGGGGCCGGTTAAGGACAGGAGTGATACTGCTTCTTACCGCGGTATCTGTCTGCTGCCAGTTTTCGGCAAAGTGCTGGAGGGGCTCATGGTGAACCGGATTAAGAACATTCTGCCCGATGGCTGCAGATGGCAATTTGGATTTCAAGAAGGACGCTGCGTTGAGGATGCTGGGAGACACGTCGTGAGCACTGTTGCTGCCAGCTCGGCACAATATGTACTCGGTGTCTTGTCCCCACTTGACTTAGCCGCCAGGCGCGCGGCGGTCTCGGGGGGGCTAGTTTAGCGCTCAATCTAAACTCGCTGTGGCCATATGCACATTCGTGTGCATATATGGGCACCGTGGTTGTAATCCTTCGTTTGGAACACGCCACGTTAAATAAGCACAGAGAGATCTGTATCAGTATGTCCCTATCTACTATCTAGCGAAACCACAGCCAAGGGAACGGGCTTGGAATAATTAGCGGGGAAAGAAGACCCTTTTGAGCTTGACTCTAATCTGGCAGTGTAAGGAGACATAAGAGGTGTAGAATAAGTGGGAGATATTAGATTTCGGTTTGATATCGACAATGAAATACCACTACTCTTATTGTCTCTTACTTACTTGATTAAATGGAACGTGTATCATTTCCTAGCCATTATACGGATATATTTATTACATCTTATGGTATTGGGTTTTGATGCAAGCTTCTTGATCAAAGTATCACGAGTTTGTCATATAATCGCAAACAAATTCATTAATGAGAGGGTGCATTTTTGTAATTTTGATTTATTAATTTGTTATAACTCCAATTACTCAGGTATGATCCAATTCAAGGACATTGCCAGGTAGGGAGTTTGACTGGGGCGGTACATCTCTAAAATAATAACGGAGGTGTCCCAAGGCCAGCTCAGTGCGGACAGAAACCACTGTCCCGCCCTATCAGAGCGTTCCATTGGAATGAAGCCAACTGCTCTAGCACATGCTTTTGGCTATTCGGTTTAAAAAAGCCTTTAATTGCCTAGTATGCTACACCCAGGCTGAAAACGATGCTAACCAATTACCTATGATCTAAATGTACCCATACAAGAATGAAATCATTGAGGCAATGAAGAAAAAAAAAATGAAAAAAAAAAAATAGAAAAAGCCACAGTCGCGCTGCACGCGACAGTGGGATACCCTTCGACCTACGTTCCTATGTATGCATATGCTTTTAAATTATTGCCGACAGATGGCGCTCGCGCTTTGCGCTCGCCCGCCTCCCTTGTTAGCTGATACACGCACTTGGTTTTATGCACATACTTTCTTAAATAACTTCTGTCTTTATTGTCCGATCGGATTGCAATTTGGAGTGTACGTAGATATTTCATTCAGCTTAGTATATGTTAAAGTCAGAAAGTTGTATCTTTTATACAGCGCTTACAAATTAAGTTCAAAATTAAATTATTGATTTGAGGGGGCGGTGGCACCTAACATTTGAAATAAACTTGATCAGCTTATAGTACAGGAGTCTTTCTGCCAAATTTGGTAACTCTAGCTTTTATATTAGCTGAGATCTGTGCGTTCACACAGACAGACGGACAGACAGACAGACATGGCTCAATCGACTCGGCTTGTGATCCTGAGCAAGAATATATATACTTTGTTGGGTCTCCCATGCCTCCTTCTGCCTGTTACATACATTTGCACAAAGTTAGTATACCCTTTTTTGACCATTTTCAATGGTCGAAGGGTATAAACAGAAAAACAAAAGGAAACCATTATTAACAATACAGTCTTTAATTAACACATATATACTTTATTTATTCACGAAAACAAAGCATCGAAAAATTCGTACCTCTTTGCTTTCGTCTGTTTAAACCAATAGATGAAAACCTAGGGATAGCAAAATAAATCAGTTTAATTTCGATGTATATGCACTTGTATATTTAATTATAATTAATATATAATTATTATGTTATTACATTTTGTAGTATCCTAAGCAAAATGCTTTCGAATATAAAAGCGAAACAGAATTTAAATTCGAAATTACCCCTCTTTTGCACTGAACTGGGTTAGCACAGCATAAAGCTTTTCTCTTTCCTCTCTAAAAGTCCCCACGCAATTTGGTTAATCGCTTTAACTCCAACTTAAAGCTTTTTTTTAGAAGTTATAAAAAGAGTGTTTACCTTATCTATAACACATTTTCTGATCGGCTCTTTTGTTAAACAGACGTACTGTCTTTGTGGTCTGAAAAATTAAAATAAAAGGTCTTAATACAAAAAAACAAGCACAGCTTACGCTGCAATCGGAATCTGGTTATATCACCAACAGTTTTCCGGCTGCGACCAAAGAAATCGGATTAATTCCATTAATTGTGCCAGTAGTGTTTTATTCCTGAAAAGGTGATATTATTACAAGTGCTATATTTGTGAAATTTGGTAAAGTGAAGATTTTCTTTCAGCCGTGTGGCAGGCGGTATTTTTTTTAAAGTCTAAAGGGCCTGGCCACGCTTTCTTCAACTTGATCTAGAGCCCACTGGCTGTCGAACGACCTCGGCCGACCTTGGTTAAATCCAGACAAGGTCATAGGTCGATAAAAGTTTCCCACTGGTTGTGATTTGTAGACCTAATCTTCCATAATATCTGATCAGTGTATAAGATAAGACTTGATATTGCTGTGTACGATGCTGGTGCAACATTTTACATAATCACCCAGTTCTCGGCTTCAAACCCAATTTCATCTTTGTTAGAAAGAGAACGCCCGAGTGTGTACAACTGTTTTCTCAGGCACAGTTTGAAAGTCACCTATGTTTCTCAAACTGCCTAAGCAAAAGGCACACACGCCCGCACAACCAGAAAATTAGTTTTTACGAGAACAGCTGATGAATTCTATAACTCGAGAACAGCATTAAAAAATTGAATTAAAAATGTTTTAACGAATTTAAGTTATTCAAACCGTTCTTATATGAAAATTTGAGTCTTCGGAAACCAAAAAAATGAATTCGAAGAAATGAAATCCTTATAAATCTAAATTAAATTTAAATTACAACCTAGCTTAAGTAACGTAATTTTTTAATACATAAGTCTCTAATTTTGGCCGAATAGTTTGATTATTTTGGACGAGCATGTACACATGGTAGGCATATATATATATAATTTGTTCTGAGTATCTTTAATACAGCTTCTTACTTTAACCAACGACCGTTCAATGGGCCCATCGTTCGAGAGAGTTGCGGATTAAAATTTGAAAATGAGTGAGTCTACCCAGTAGTTTGAACATTTATTAATATATAAATGCCACGTGTTAATTCTCAGTTAAAGGCCTATTTTGTTTAAAATGTATTTGAAAATTGTAAAAAAAATGAATTATTATAAAAATAGAAATTGAAGATGGATAACTAAATATTTGTTATGGGTCTATCTGGATCTTTGCTGAGACAACATGAAATAATTTAATAATCGTTTTCTTTGAATATTAGGGGCAATGCCTAGATATCACCAGATACATTGCCATGGTAGGGTGGGTAGAGACGAGGGACAACAACACCTAGTTCCCTCTGATGAATAATTCCAGTATTCGTTTGAGAAGGTGTGTCGGCACCGATTTTGTTATTCTCGTAGATATTGTCACTATGCTAGTTAAACCGTGCACTTATATTTTATGATGTAGTAGGTACTAGGGAGTTTGGCCTGGAAAACCCCGACCAATCCGGCGAGCTTGGACCGAGCAAAGCAAGAGTGCACATCCTCTGGACCCAAAACTCCACGGGCTCAGGCTTCTATCCGTCACCTTAGCCTGAGCTTGAAAGCCATTAATAAATACGAACTAGGCTGTACACTACACATATAAATGGCGCCCAACGTATGAGGCCGAAATAGCTTAAAAGGGAATAAACTAGTTAGTTTAAACTAAAGATTTAAGCTATTTTCAGTTTCCCAGAAGAAATTTTAGCTTGCTTCGCTCTACTTCTCGGCTAGACTTTACATCACTCAGCAAATTTTGTTTTGGTTACATATATATTTCATATAGTTTTTTTTAAAGAAAAGTTCTAAATCTATCCTTGGATTTTGCGTTTGCAATTCTTTTAAAGGGATTGGACGACCAGGATGAGACTAGACAATTCTGAGGAATCTATATGAAATTTAAATTAAAATTCACTTCGTATTCATTTGGATTACAAAACTCTGTTTAGTTGTACGGATTTTGTCCAATAGTTCGAAGGAATCTGGAACAGTTTTACATACTTATTAAATTGAAATAGCAAATGTTACTGGAAATTATTTATCATTATTTTGTGTTGTTGAAGAGAGGAGAAAGATAGACCTATTTTTTTATGAAATAAAAATTTAAATTCGTATAATCAGACATTTTTGGTGGTAAATATTATTCTATTTACTTCTGAATTGATTTTACCTAATTTTGGAAATTATATTATCAAAATGTCGGTAAGACATAGCAATGATGACATTGCGGCGGCTTTAGCTACTGCAGATCCTTTTTGTGGAATTTGCAATGAAGTAATGACTGCCAAACACCTAATAGCAAAAACTTCATGTTTGCATGACTTTCATAAAGACTGCATCACTGAACATCTTAAATCAAACACTTTATGTCCCACTTGTTCCAGTGATTGTACACAAATGGCATTACGATTTTCGAATAATACCCTTTTTGCCGAACTACAAGATTCAGAAAGACCTGGTAGCATGAATGATTCAATTCGTAGTAGAAGCAATTCTCAGCCCACGAGAGGCCATAAAGCAGGTCGAGCCCGCGGTACTATTCCCAAATCTAAGATGGCTACTAGATCAAATACTCGTGGTAGATCAGATTATGTTCTCGCAGAACCAACACAAATAAACTCCAACTTGTCTCTTAAAACTCCTGTAGATATTGCAAACTTTGTTCAATCTACAATTAGTGCACATCAAGCAACGATGGTCGAGAATCTAACCTCATATTTGAATAAATCAATTGAGACGACCATACAAGAACAATTAGCCTTGTTAAAAATTCATCAAAGAACAGACTTAAGACCACCAGACATATTCAACGATAATAATCAAGCATGTAGAAACAACGATAGATCTCAAAGGAACCAGTCAGTTTTACCTGGAGTATCACCAAGAAATAGCGTTCTAAATGGAAGTATAAATTATAAATGAAATCCTTATAAATCTAAATTAAATTTAAATTACAACCTAGCTTAAGTAACGTAATTTTTTAATACATAAGTCTCTAATTTTGGCCGAATAGTTTGATTATTTTGGACGAGCATGTACACATGGTAGGCATATATATATATAATTTGTTCTGAGTATCTTTAATACAGCTTCTTACTTTAACCAACGACCGTTCAATGGGCCCATCGTTCGAGAGAGTTGCGGATTAAAATTTGAAAATGAGTGAGTCTACCCAGTAGTTTAAACATTTATTAATATATAAATGCCACGTGTTAATTCTCAGTTAAAGGCCTATTTTGTTTAAAATGTATTTGAAAATTGTAAAAAAAATGAATTATTATAAAAATAGAAATTGAAGATGGATAACTAAATATTTGTTATGGGTCTATCTGGATCTTTGCTGAGACAACATGAAATAATTTAATAATCGTTTTCTTTGAATATTAGGGGCAATGCCTAGATATCTTTAAGACCACCAGACATATTCAACGATAATAATCAAGCATGTAGAAACAACGATAGATCTCAAAGAAACCAGTCAGTTTTACCTGGAGTATCACCAAGAAATAGCGTTCTAAATGGAAGTATAAATTCCCGTGTATCTCCAGAAAAAGTCCCAAATATTTTACAAAGTTGGCACATCAAGTTCGACGGTTCTAGAAATTGTATGAGAATGGAAGAGTTCATTTATCGAGTTCGCGCTTTAACTAGGCAGAATCTGAACAATGACTACGAATTACTTTGTGACCACTTATACTTGTTATTTTCCGGAAAAGCCAACGATTGGTACTGGAAATTTCACCGTTCCCACACCAATTTCACTTGGAACACCTTTTGCGAAGAATTTAGGAAAAGATTTGAAGATGTGGAAACAGATTATGATATATGGGAGCAAATAAGAAAACGCCGCCAAGGTGAAAATGAGCTTTTCGATGATTACCAATATGTCATAGAAGATCTCGTTGCCAGACTTCAGAACTCCCCATCCGAAGGTGAGCTAGTTGAACTGTTGATCCGGAATGCTAAGCCAAATTTTCAACATGAATTACTTCATTTAGATATTCCGAATCGTTCACGGCTCAGACAAGCAATTCGAAAACATGAACAATTTTATTCTAATTTGAAATTCTTTAAGCCAAGAGCTATACGTCCTCAGATTTCCGAGATTAATTGTTCTGAAGATAACGAGGACCAACCTATTTTTGAAGAAACAGCAGAAGAGGTCTTAGCTATTCAGCGTCGTTCAACTCCTTTAATACCAACCTGTTGGAATTGTGGCACCAAGGGTCACAAATTTTTCGATTGTGTAGCACCCCGTAGTATTTTCTGTTACGGCTGTGGAGCTAAGGACACTTAAAAGCCTGTCTGTCCTAAATGTACCCAAGCGGGAAACATGACGAAGGATGTGTCCAGCCGCAACAGCCAGACACATCCATAACAATTCAAAATATGACTTTGGAAAACTCAGCATCAGAATTAATAAACAATCATATAATTCGTGATGTTGAAACACAAACAACCCAGCTCAGTCCAGAAAATCAAATTCATTATTCTTTTATTCCCTTACATAAAAGAATAGAAAAATATAACTCTCTTAGAGAAGAGATTTTTAATGAAATAAATACTAGTACCCCACTAGTAATAGAACCCAAAAGGTCAACCAAACGGTTACGTAATTTTTGGAAACGGATCCAAAATGATCGGAAAAAAATTATTTGTGCTATATTTTTAGAGCCTGATAATAGAATTTACACCAATGTACATATTGACGACAAAGAGTATGTTGCATTATTGGATTCCGGCGCTACAATAAGTTGCAGTGGTAGCTCGGCAGCTCAAGAGCTTTTGTCCAATTATAAGACTCGCAAGTGTTCGGGAGTCATAAAAACCGCAAACGGAACAGAAAGCAAAGTAGTAGGAAAAATAGCAACACCAATTAAATATAATAATAAAATTTTTGAATTGGAAATATTTATAATCCACGAAATTAAACAAAATATTATACTAGGAATGGATTTCTGGAAGAAAGCTGGTTTGGCTAATAAAATTTCGGATCCCCCCCTAATTTCCGAATTAGATATAGGAACTTCCGAAGAAAATGAGGATACTCCTAAATTACATATTTTAACACCTGAGCAAAAACAACGCCTCAAAACTGTAATGGCAACATTCCCATCTTTTGCTGCAGAGGGTTTAGGGAGAACCAGATTGACAAACCATACCATCGACGTAGGTACAGCAAGTCCCGTTAAACAGCGGCATTGGCCTGTTTCCCCAGCCATTGAGAAAATAATGTTCGCTGAGGTTGATAATATGCTGGCACTCGACGTCATAGAAGAGTCCACTAGCCCGTGGAGTAGTAATTGTGTCTTGGTGAAGAAAGGCGAAAAATACCGTCTATGTCTCGATTCGAGAGAGGTGAATAAAGTTACAAAACGTGACGCATATCCACTCCCTCATATCGACGGAATTTTAAGTAGATTACCACCTGCACGTTTCATCACCGGTCTAGACATGAAACATGCCTACTGGCAGATACCCTTAGAGGAGAAATCACGACAATATACGGCTTTTACTATACCGAACAGACCGCTATATCAGTACAAAAATACAGAAACGTACAGCAGGTGTTGACTGTATAAGGCGGTACTTTAGTATACCGTAAAACAGTTTATAAATAATGAATAGAATCGCCGTTGTTTATTGATTATAAAAATAATAGTACTAGGGAAACCAAGGGGGGACGAAAGTAATGGGGAGTTGTTTTAAAAAGTTAAATATTGGGACACGTGTTGAGAGTTTGGAACTTAAAGTTCCCTCAAATAGTTAATTTTAACTAGTATAGATAGATTTACTTTAACTTATTTATTTTGGATATTTATAAAAACTTGCATTGAAATTGCTTTATTTGGATTAATATTTAAAAATTTGGGGGAGATAATTTTGTTCGACGACACGCGCAATTTGAATTAACGAACAGAAGAAAAAAGAACGCATAGACAAAGCAAAAAAGCGAAGTGTCGCAACCATTAGACTGAGCGAGAGGGCAATAGGTATGTATGCATTTCTAGCGCGTACCAAAATTTATTTCATGTGCTTCTTGTTGATTTTTTGGAACGAGCTGGAATTGTTCAGTGGCTGAGTGGATTATGTCCCGGACTGTAATGCTAATTATGTTTGACAGTGTCGGGGTTCGATTGCTACCGCGATCGACATGTGAAATTTGTTGTTTTTCATTATTATTTTTCATTAAAATATTTTAAAAGCTCAATAACATTGAAAAGGGGATGCGGCGGTAGCAGGTTTTTTTAGGTTTTTTGGTACGCAATATATGTAATTAGAACTTAGTTTTCTTTCGTTGGTACACAACAGCAACTCCAAATCTAATTGTATTGTACATATGTATGTACATACATGCGTGCAATAATGTGTGTTGAAGTGGGATGCCAATACATACATGTGGATATGCAGACATGTATGTATGGGCGTCCCACCTCGCACATTCACAACTTTTAAAGGGCTTGTAGTGTAACGGTGGAACTATCGTCTGCTTATGATGGTGCCGGGCTGCCAGATCGGGCTCATATCGATGAGGCTGCGTCGCCACACTGATCGCAGTTATGTATGTTCTAGCATTCTAGTTGCAAAATATTGAAAGCAAAACAAAATAACAATATCCAATAAGAATAATATTGAACTTCATAACAGGCCAAATACTTTTGTCTTGCGTCTTTTTGATGCGTGCTAAATATAATAAAAATAGTAAACTTTATTTATAAATATTTAATATTATTTGTAACTATTATAATTTTATTGCATAATATAGTATGAAATCAAAATAAGGAAAAACTAATTTTTATTGAAATTTAATTAAATAATTTAATTTGTTTGTAGCGGCTATATTAGAGCCCGCTTGACTGTAACTTTTCTTTTAGTTTATTAGAATAAAATAAATAAACAAAATAAAATAAAAAATAATTAATAAATGAAAATTTCCACCCGCCTCAAAACCGGGAGTTGAACACACGCACTCTCTCACAGTCTTTTTAATTTGCCGTCCGCCACTCTAACCACTCGGCCATTGCCTCACTCATTGGCCTATCGGCAAAGCTGCAAGCTGGTCTGTTACCATACAATGGAAAAAAAATGTTTGAAATGCTGTGTGTCTGACGCTAGATTCGAACCTCGGTATGCTTGTGTAAATTAGGTCTGCTTAAGTATATATGTTCAAAGTGAGTTTAATTAGTATCATATCTCACTTATTAATAGTCCGATTTAAATGAAATTTTCACGTAACGCCCGTGGCAAGGTATTTGTCATGTAAGGTATACAACTGTGGTTGTTGAGCTAATATTGTAGTTTTTAAATAGTTATTACTGATTTACAGAGGCGGGAAGGGGCGTGTCCAAATGTTAAAAAAACTTTGAGACACTGCAATATATACGTATGTTGTCGCAAAGTTTGATGACTCTAGCTCTTATAGTTTCTGAGATCCAGGTGTTCATACAGACAGACAGACGGACAGACGGTCAGAAGGACAGACGGACAGACGGACAGACAGACATGGCTCAATCGACTCGGCTACTGATACTGATTCAGAATATATATAGTTTATGGGGTCGGAGATGCCTCCTTCTGCCTGTTACGCACATTTCCGTTCCGACAAACACAATAGACCATGAATTTTTTTAAAATCCATGGCCTAATGATGTCATTCGGTTTATGTAATGCCGCTCAAACTCAATGTCGCTTGATGGATACAGTCATTCCACCCCATCTAAGAATACTTGTGTTCGTTTATCTTGACGGTCTCCTGGTTCTATCTGATGATTTTAATTCGCATTTAGTTCATCTTCAGGAAATCGCTCTGTGCTTGAGGAAGGCTAACCTGACCATTAATGTTGGTAAATCAAATTTTTGCATGAAGGGAATTTCATATCTCGGGTTTACAATAGGCAACGGACAAAAAAAAACCAACCCAGATAAAATAAAAGCCATAACCGACTTTCCAGTTCCAACCACAATTAAGCCATTGCGTCGATTTTTAGGTTTAGCGGGATGGTATAGGTGGTTTGTGGATAATTACGCCACAGTTAGTTTTGGCCTGACTGAATTCTTAAAACAGTAAAAAGGGTTTAAATGGAATGAGCATGCCCAGGAATCTCTCGAAAAATTGAAATCCTAATTTTTCTGAACCATTTGTCCTACTTTGAGCGCTAGCACCTATGGAATCGGTTGTGTATTAGCACAAAAACGAGACGGAGTCGATATACCAATAGCGTATATGTCCGAAAAATTATCTAAAGCACAGCGTAACTATTCAGTTACGGAGTTGGAATACTTAGCGGTCAGGTTAGGTTATATCGGTAGGCCCCCAAGTGGGGGCCTCACATAGATTAGTATGATCCTTAGTGTTGCCGGATAAGTGATGGAGGCGTTGCGGTCAGGCAGTGACCCGTGAGTATACCCATCATTGTTCTGCAGTCTCTTCTCGGGGGAGAAGAGTGACTCTCCTCCTATTGAGTGACTCTCCTCCTACTTCACTGTGCCCATAATTTGCGAGGGCCATATTTCCTGTAGCACAGAGACGTTGCGCGGCCTTTTGTGCTAGTAGTTTGGCCTGTATGTCAATGGGGAGAACTCCAAGTATCACTTCCAAGGCCTTTGTTGGAGTAGATCTCAGTGCCCCAGTAATGCACATCAGTGCACGTCTTTGTATCCTTTCCATTGTTAGGAGGTATGTGGATTTCTTAGTGGCCTTCCACCATACTAAGACACCGTAGAATAGTATTGGACGAACAATTGAGATGAAGATCCAGTGCATCAGTTTGGGAGACAAACCCCACGTGCTACTTAGCATCTTTTGCGATGCATATAGTGCACTTGTGGCTTTCTTTACCCTTTCCTCGACATTGGTTTTCCATCTCAACTTGCTGTCCAGTACTATTCCTAGATACTTTACGCTTTTTTTGGCTCAAGCCTGGCACCGTTTATAGACGGCGGAGTCCATTGCGGTATCTTGTATCTCTTGGTAAAGAGAATTAGATCCGTCTTGTCCGCATTGATACTGAGTCCGACATCCATCGCCCACTTCAGTACTTCTTTACGTGTACTAACCATGACAGGGCAGATCGTCGTTGGACATTTGCCCACGATAATTATGGCTATGTCATCTGCATAGGCGGTTATCTTTGGGGCTTTCCGTTTAAATTTTCTTAAGACGTCGTTTACCACTAAGTTCCACAGCAGCGGCGACAACACTCCGCCTTGTGGCGTGCCTCTATGCGCTGCCTTGGTTGTGGTGGTGGTTCCCCATTCGGCTCTTACTCTTCTGCAGCTCAATAGATTTTTTATCCAAGAGATAACAGCCTCGTGGGTTTCTGCAGCTCTCAGGCTCCGCATGATCGCTTCCGTAGATACATTGTTCAATGCACCTGAGATGTCCAGGAACGCTCCTAAGGAAAATTCCTTGTGGTGTAGGGCTTTTTCGATGCTGGCTACTAGGGAGTGTAACGCTGTTTCCACCGATTTTCCTTTTGTGTAGACGTGTTGGTTGGATTCTACGAGTCGGTTCATGCCTCCTCTTATGTGTAGATCCAGAAGTTTTTCAAAGGTTTTAAGCAAGTAAGAGGTGAGACTTATCGGTCTGTAGTCTTTCGGTTGCATGTGACTGCATTTTCCTGCTTTTGGCAGGAACACAACACGTGCTGTCCTCCAGGCAACAGGTACATATCCCTGCCTCAGACATGCTTTGAATATTGATTCCAGCCATGGAGTGACCTTTTCTTTGGTCTTCTGCAGCATGGCTGGTATTATAGCATCTAAACCAGGGGATTTGTAGCTCTCAAAGGAGTCTATGGCCCACTGGATTTTGTGTGGTGTGATTATATTCCCAGGTGCGTCGGGCACTGGGTTCGTGTGCACTGATTGTTGTGAATCGAGTACATCTGTGCATCCGGGGAAGTGCTCGCTTAGAAGGGAATTAGTCGCTTCCCTGCTGCTACTCGTCCATTGGCCATCGCTAGTTCTCAGTTGGCTCTGAATTGCCGGTTGGCTCGACAGAAGCTTGCTAAGTCTGGCGGTTTCCGTGACCTTCTCAATGCCAGAGCAGAAGGATATCCATGAGTTTCTCTTGGCTGTCTGGACCTTTTTCTTAAAGTCACGGAGCCTTGTCCTGTATTCGTCCCATACAATATCTTCGTTTGCTTGTTTAGCTAGTTTAAAGTTTTTTGTAGGTCGGTGCGTTGTGCCTTCAATTGTGGGTTCTACCAGGGGTGGCCTGTGTTTCCTTCTTATTATTGACGTCTTGCACGCTGCGTTGAAAGCTAAGGTTAGGTGATGACAGAGAGTCTTCACGGACTTCTCAATGTTCACCGTTGATAAGATTGGTATTGGGGATGGGAGTGTCCTTGTCACTTTGGTCTTAAACATATCCCAGTTGGTGTTCCGGGGATTTTTGTAAAGACTTTTGTCACTGTGCACTCAAGTTGAACTTCGAACTGGATATACCTATGGTCAGAGAAGGAAGGTTTGCTGAGGACCCTCCATTCCGTGACTTCGGTATTTGTTCCAGACGCGAGTGTTAAATCTATAACGCTAGATGAGGTGGGACCTACGTAGGTGGGTTCCTCTCCCCTGTTAGCGATCTTAATGTTAAATTTTAGAATGAAGTCTAAAAGTGACTCACCTCTATTGTTCACATCTTTGCAGCCCCATAGGGTGTGATGAGCGTTGGCGTCAGCACCTATCACCAGGGGTTGCCTCTTTTGGCTCACCTCATGGATCAGACACTCCGTCTCCTCTGTCGGCGATTCCCTGTCATGTGCTAGATAGCAGGACGCCATCAGGAGTGGTTCGTCCCTGCATCCCTCTAGCGCTATCACCGTGATGTCGTCTGTGCTGTAATTAGACATAAGATAAGCATAGATGCCTTTTCTTACCAGAATTGCAGTTCTAGCTTTACTTACGGTGGTCGGGTAGAAGATAGAGTAGTTGCTCGACCCTAGCCCAACGATCTTGTTGCCCGATGCGATCCAGGGTTCCTCCTCCAGGGTTAAGAGGAGCTCCGCCGACGCCAACTTGCTCTTATGGAGGTTTAGCTGAAGGATCCGTAGCTTCATGGCTATTTTCAGATTCCTTCTGCCCGGATGGGTTGGCTATAATGGTCAGGTCACCATCCTCCTCCACTTCATCCTCTATGTCAAGGCTGTTGGCCGCGTCGGTCAAAGCTTCGAGGTCTTTTTCCACCCCGCCGGCCTCCAGCGTGTTGGCATTGGTGTCGTTCGGGTGGCGTTTCTTCAGTCGTAGGTACACGTTGCCTACTCCCCACGCCATTTTCCCAAACCTCGGGTACAGCAGATCCTCGGCCTCCTTATTGATCTGGAGGACCATTTGTTGGCATTGCCTTCCTGCTTGCCAGCGTGTAGTACCGTCCAGTCAGCGGTAGGCACGTTCGGATTCTGCCACCTTAGTAACTTGAGCGCCTGTTCCTTTGATACGACCCTCGGGAAGAGTACCTTCGCTTTTGGTACTGACGGAATACAGGTTCTGTCAACTACCTCCAGCTTAGCACCTGCCCAGGGGGCGTCCATCTTGGCCACAGTACCAGTGACCCACTTCAGGGTGAGGTCATCCTTGCAGCTCAGTATCTTTACCCCATTGAGCCACCCCGCTCCATCGAAGGTGGTAGGCTGAGACTCTGGCTCCTCCATTCGTTTGAATAGGGCGTCCAACAGCCTCAGCTCTACCATCTTCCACTTCTCGGGTGTTATTTTGCTGTGGGGGTTACTGCGGTCGATGAGCGCGACGACTAAGACCGACGCGCCACATCGCTCACCGTCTCCCTTTTCGGCAGTGGCTTTTTGGGGGCTTTCTCTGGTTTCCGGCGCGGCCGCTTGCTCACGGTCACATCCGCCTTGTCCTGGTCTTCAGTCCGCTGCCTTTTAGTGAGCAGCAGCTTCTCGACCTTGTTGGCGTATTGGCTTGAAGTGGCCTTCATTGCCATTTTGCCCTCGAAGTGCTTCCGGCCTTCCTCGATCTTTTCTTCGGCCCACTCCAGCTTTTTTCTCTCCTCAGGGGTGAGTTTGTTGCTGCCAGCGAGCCGAGATTCGATCTTCAAGGCTGTTTTATACTGGGCTTTGGCTCTCAAGCCCTCCTTCGTGTTTTTGGGCCCTTCCCTACTAGGGTAGTTGGAACCCTTGACTGGGGAGCGCAGGAGGCTTTCTTCCGCCTTAGCACTGATTTCGTTGCGTTGAGGGTCGCTGTCCGAGTCTGCATGGACTCTGGTACCGCGCCACATCTTGGCATTTTTTGACGTGGAGGCAGTAGTTATGCAACTGTCCTGGCCTGCTCCCACCAGTACAAAGGTGTGACCGCTGGCGACACGTAGAGGGGTGTTCACCCCCCGTGCCCGCCGGTGGTAGCAGTCACGCCTTCCACCGACGTTTGGGCTGACATCCCAGCCCGAGTTGATCCATTAAGGGACTCCATCGACTTCTTCATGTTGGTTAATTTTATTCTTGGGAACCACCCCATAGCATTTTAGGCCTATCTGCCAGGCACCTCTGACCATGGCTCCGAACACCACAGCACCAGACTTTAATGGTCCGTATGTTGTTGCGTCCTTGCCTCAGCTGGGCCGTGTATTGGCCCGAGCAACAGGACAGTGTCTGATTCTGAAGTTTGAGTCAATACACAGCCCATTGCCCAGCCGGCACCCTCGTGGAGGGTTCAATCAGAGGATTTGTGCCGGCCATGCTTAGCGGTTATAAAAGGTATAAAAAAGTTTCGTTCTTATATTGAAGGACAGGAATTCCTCGTCATAACCGATCATGCGTCTCTTCAATGGCTCATGCGACAAAAAGATTTATCTGGCAGATTAGCCAGATGGTCGATGAAGTTACGATCATTTACTTTTGACATTTTACATAGAAGCGGTTCGCAAAATGTTGTGGCTGACACCTTGTCACGTAGAGATGAACCTACAATTGAATTCATAACCCTTTTTAAAGAAGGTCCAACAATTGATTTAGAATCAAAAGAATTCAATTCGGCTGAATATCAATCTCTTATTGGAAAGATTAAATTAAATCAGTCCAAAACACCTGATTTAAAAGTCGTTGACAAATATGTGTATAAGAGGACTCAATTCGCATCTGGCGACTCGAGTCAAGAAGATTTTTCATGGAAGCTTTGGGTACCTTCTGGCTTAGTGGAAGATGTACTTAACCAAGCACATAATATGCCGAGTTCTGCACACTGTGGAATGAGTAAGACGGTTGACAAAATAAAAAGACATTTCTTTTGGCCGCGTATGGTCAGCGAAATTCGGCAATACATATCAGAATGTGATGTCTGTAGAACTACCAAGAGTCCAAACACAGTCCTAAAACCACCGATGGGCAGACCACTCACTTCGGAACGACCTTTTCAGAAATTGTATATTGACCTCTTAGGACCTTATCCGCGTTTGAAAAGTGGCAATATTGGTTTGTTGATAAGAGTTGACCATTAAACAAAGTTTCATTTTTTAAAAAATTTTAAAGCACCTAAGATTTGTGAATATTTAGAACAATCAATTTTCTATACTTTCCATAAATGCACCGCAATTTATTCACCGCAGGCTATGCCAGTGAGCGATTAAATCGACCGGTATTAGCTGCAATACGAGCTTACATTGGAACTGAACACTCGAATTAGGACTTGAATTTGAATGCCACTAGTGGCGCACTAAGAGCAGTAGATATATAATGCGGGCTCTGGAACAAAAAGTGGAGTGGGGAATACAAATTAATGGGGTGTGACGTGGGGGGAGGGGGTTAGGTAATTAAGGTACCTAATTAGCATATTAATGGGTTTTTTTGGGGTGATCGGTCAATTTAGGGTCCTAATTAGCATATTAATGGGTTTTTCTGGGACAAAAAGTGGAGTGGGTGGGATAAAATTAGCGGTGCGTGACGAGGGGTCGGAAATTTAGGGTCCTAATTCGGTGATAAATTAGGGTGGGAAGTGTTAAAGGTTCACAGGTGAGTTTATGAAAATGAGCATGCATGATCATGTTTACATGAGCACGTGTTAGGGTTTGTGGGTGCATGCACGCTTCAGTGCACACACACCCTAACACATGGGGATCGCTGACGAGGGGTCGGAAATTTAGGGTCCTAATTCGGTGATGAATTAGGGTGGGGAGTGTTAAAGGTTGACAGGTGAGTTTATGAAAATGAGCATGCATGATCATGTTTACATGAACACGTGTTAGGGTTTGTGGGTGCATGCACGCTTCAGTGCACACACGCGTGTGACTCATAGGGTTAACAGGCGAGTATATGCAAATGAGCACGCATGATCGTGTTTACATACACACGTGTTAGGGTGTGTGGGTGAATGCATGCGTCAGTGCACACACGCATGTGACTCATGGGGATCGCTGACAAGGGTGATATTTGAGAGGCCGGGACACCCTACCACAACATGTTAATGTGTGTATCGCCTCTTTTGTGACCCTAGCCGTGACCGTGAGCATGAAAACGATCGTTACGGTAAGGGTGTCCTCAAGCGTGCCAATTGATTGTCAGCCCGTGGTGATCGTAATGGTAAGGGTGTCCTCAAGCGTGCTAATTGATCGTTAGCACATGGTTAATCATGAAATGTGTAAACAGCTAACGCCACAACTTGTTGATTATGTAAATTAATATTAGTTTTGTGTGCGTGTGTGTGATCAGTAACCCTATTTTAATATGCTAATTTTCTAATTGATAATTCAGTGTGAGAAATTTCACATGGCACCCCCCATGTGAAAGTAGTATCCTTATCATGATACGTTAGTGCGTAAACAAAACACTGCAACCTGTTGTCCTAACGGTTTACTATGTTTGTTTGCACCTGTTCTCCTGCTATTCAGCGTGGGACCTATCTTGTATCCTAATTATTTTCTATGAACCGAGGGTGGTTGGGCGTAGTATGCAGCTAAACAGCAATAACAGCAATAACTGTTAAACAGCAACAACAGCTAAACAGCAACAACAGCTAAACAACAACAGCAGCTAAACAACAACATTAGCTAAACAGCTAAAGAACAATAACAGCTAAACAGCTAAACAACAACAACAGCTAAACAACAACAACAGCTAAAGAACAATAACAGCTAAACAGCTAAACAACAACAACAGCTAAACAGCTAAACAGCAATAACAGCAATAACTGTTAAACAGCAACAACAGCTAAACAGCAACAACAGCTAAACAACAACAACAGCTAAACAACAACATTAGCTAAACAGCTAAAGAACAATAACAGCTAAACAGCTAAACAACAACAACAGCTAAACAACAACAACAACAACAGCTAAACAGCTAAACAACAACAACAGCTAAACAGCAATAACAACAGCTAAAGAACAATAACAGCTAAACAGCTAAACAACAACAACAGCTAAACAACAACAACAGCTAAACAGCTAAACAACAACAACAACAACAGCAAAACAGCTAAAAATCAGCTAAGCAGTTAAACAATAAAATCAGCTAAACAACAACAGCAACAACAACAAGTTGATTTTTAATACAATTTTTATTTTATAAATCTTAAGGCTAGTTTATTATAATAATTAATTATTTTTTCAGCCTCGTTTTTTTAGTATTGCTCACTGCAGCATGCACAGGTATCCGGTCCTTCATGAGCCTCATCGGAAGACCATAGAGATGAAGATCTGTGTGTCCCATGTATGGATGTCTTGTATGGAGACTCTTCCGCCAGCTTCAAGTTTGATCGTATTTCTTTGATCTTTTTAAGATCGTGATGGTGAATAATACCATTATAACGATTCAGAAACTCCTTTATTGTTACCGAGTTCATATTGCTTCTTTATTTGTGTGTATATATTTTAAGAGTCTTCTCGAATTCTTCCTTCCTCAAAGTCTCGTTTTAAACTGAGCTTCAGTTTGAAGAAATAGGTGACTTTATCTTCATAACATTAGAAGCTTGTCTTCTTTCTTTTCATCTATCTCTTTCCCTCTCTCCCCCCCCCCCCCTGTCTGTAGGTAACTTCACCCCCGTAACAAAGAGATTGGTTTTTCTTTATTGTATGTTCTTTTTTCTTTATTTAATGTTTACATTTGACAAAGGTAGCTTATATATGAATTTTAGACATGTAGTTTATGTGACGTAATAAGTTTTTTAACATCATGTTGTTGAATAACAAAGTAAAAGCAGGCACATGTTTCTGTATTATCATAACAAGATTTATTATGAACAAGATGTTCTCCAAATTGTGTCTTTATAATTTTGAAATTTCCAACTTCCATAAACATTTTCCTTGACTTGATAAGAAATTGCAGATCCGCTTCAGTTAATATATTTCCAAAGTCAGATATTAAAATATTAATTTTATTTATTAAATTTGCAAAATGACTGTCATTGTTTTCTTCCATGTTTAAAGATGTTCTCTCTCGCAACTCTCAAAGTAGTTTAAAATTTTATGAGCATTATTCAATGCACATACCCCTTCCATATAATGTAGTGAACAAAACGGAAACTTGTTCCCATCCATTTCATTTAATTTAGAAGAATCAAGTTCATGAATATCTATTATATCATAGGTTTTTAGAAATCTTTTTAGAAACATTTTTTTTTCATATCCTTTACAAATTATTTGTTTTTCCCTAGCTATTTTTCTTATATGTTGTTGTGCTTCTCTATAGTAGTTCAACCCGTCATTCCAGCAAATTTTATGATGGGTCTTGGTCATCCAAGCAGCAGTTTTTCTCAAGTGCTTATTTAGTTTAGTAATATCATATGGGGAATGTATAATGAAAAAATACAAACGCTACAGTCAGGTGCTGACTGTATAAGGCCATGGATTATCTTAGTATACCGTAAAAACAGTTTATAAATAACAGAATAGAATCGCCGTTCGAATTTTCCACCGATTATCAAAAATAATCAGTACCTAGGGAACACCAAGGGGAGGCTACTGCAAATGTAATGGGGCTAGTTGTTCTTAAAAAGTTAAATATTGGTGACCTACGATTCGACTTGAGATGTTCTGCGCAACTTAAATGTTCCCCAAATTAGTTAATTTCTGCAATCTGCAGTCATAGATAGATTCTATCTGTCTAACTTATTTATTTTCGGATATTTATAAAAACTCGCATTGAAAATTGCACTTTATTTGGATTAATATTAAAAATTTGGCGGAGATAAATTTTATACAGTGTTCGACGACACGCGCAATTTGAATTAACGAACAGAAGAAGAAGAACGCATAGACAAAGCAAAAGCGAAGTGTCGCAACCATTAGACTGAGCGAGAGGGCAATAGGTATGTATGCATTTCTAGCGCGTACCAAAATTTATTTCATGTGCTTCTTGTTGATTTTTTTGGAACTAGCTGGAATTGTTCAGTGGCTGAGTGGATTATGTCCCGGACTGTAATGCTAATTATGTTTGACAGTGTCGGGGTTCGATTGCTACCGCGATCGACATGTGAAATTTGTTGTTTTTCATTATTATTTTTCATTAAAATATTTTAAAAGCTCAATAACATTGAAAAGGGGATGCGGCGGTAGCAGGTTTTTTTAAGTTTTTGGTACGCAATATATGTAATTAGAACTTAGTTTTCTTTCGTTGGTACACAACAGCAACTCCAAATCTAATTGTATTGTACATATGTATGTACATACATGCGTGCAATAATGTGTGTTGAAGTGGGATGCCAATACATACATGTGGATATGCAGACATGTATGTATGGGCGTCCCACTCGCACATTCACAACTTTTAAAGGGCTTGTAGTGTAACGGTGGAACTATCGTCTGCTTATGATGGTGCCGGGCTGCCAGATCGGGCTCATATCGAAGAGGCTGCGTCGCCACACTGATCGCAGTTATGTATGTTCTAGCATTCTAGTTGCAAAATATTGAAAGCAATACAAAATAACAATATCCAATAAGAATAATATTGAACTTCATAACAGGCCAAATACTTTTGTCTCGCGTCTTTTTGATGCGTGCTAAATATAATAAAAATAGTAAACTTTATTTATAAATAATTAATAGTATTTGTAACTATTATAATTTTATTGCATAATATAGTATGAAATCAAAATAAGGAAAAACTATTTTTTATTGAAATTTAATTAAATAATTTAATTTGTTTGTAGCGGCTATATTACAGCCCGCTTGACTGTAACTTTTCTTTTAGTTTATAAGTATAAAATAAATAAACAAAATAAAATAAAAAATAATTAATAAATGAAAATTTCCACCCGCCTCAAAACCGGAAGTTGAACACACGCACTCTCTCACAGTCTTTTTAATTTGCCGTCCGCCACTCTAACCACTCGGCCATTGCCTCACTCATTGGCCTATCGGCAAAGCTGCAAGCTGGTCTGTTACCATACAATAAAAAAAAGTTTGAAATGCTGTGTGTCTGACGCTAGATTCGAACCTCGGTATGCTTGTGTAAATTAGGTCTGCTTAAGTATATATGTTCAAAGTGAGTTTAATTAGTATCATATCTCACTTATTAATAGTCCGATTTAAATGCAATTTTCACATAACGCCCGTGGCAAGGTATTTGTCATGTAAGATATACAACTGTGGTTGTTGAGCTAATATTGTAGTTTTTAAATAGTTATTACTGATTTACAGAGGCGGGAAGGGGCGTGTCCAAATGTTAAAAAAACTTTGAGACACTGCAATATATACGTATGTTGTCGCAAAGTTTGATGACTCTAGCTCTTATAGTTTCTGAGATCCAGGTGTTCATACAGACAGACAGACGGACAGACGGTCAGACGGACAGACGGACAGACGGACAGACAGACATGGCTCAATCGACTCGGCTACTGATACTGATTCAGAATATATATAGTTTATGGGGTCGGAGATGCCTCCTTCTGCCTGTTACGCACATTTCCGTTCCGACAAACACAATAGACCATGAATTTTTTTAAAATCCATGGCCTAATGAGAATTGAGTGTGATAACCTTTATGTTACTAAAACCCACTCCAATTTCTTTTAAAATAAATTGTTTATTGTTTCCGAGGAACCCTTGAATATCAATCGATACAATTCACTCATATTGCTGTTGTTGTTGTTCTTGTTTCTATTACTGGTGCTAATTGTTCTCGTTAATATCCGTTAAACAATGCGCTGAACTAATCCATTCAACGGGTTGTATTCAACTAACCGATCATGTAAGAGTAGACAATATAGTTGTGTAGTTTCATTAGATGTTCTACTAAGCTCTGCTGATACCCTAACATCAATGGGACCTGATTTTACCATTTCATTTTGATATGATAAATCTATTACAATAATCGGTGCCTTAGTTAGAAAATCATATGGTGAAAGCAATGGAGTTTCATTTCGGTTATAGTAACTATTTTGAAACTTCGAATACATTTCATAGAGGTGTGCAAAACGATTCTTGCTAAAATCCAATTTTAAATCATCATAGGGATATGTTTCAGAATTTAGATAGACTTTTAGATTGGTTAAATTGTTTGTGGTAAACTGATTTCCATCTTTAAACGCAATTAATGCGAATCGAGGTCGTTCACGGTTAGCAGATAGTTTAACATTCCAAATTTTATGTGTACCCTGAGTAAGTTTAGGGTTAATATAGGTATCCCAACTACGAAATGCTAATGGAAGATTAGCGCCGCTTTTTATTATATCATATAATTTAATTTTAGCTGAATCACTGGGGGTTACATGAGGAATTTTCCATGTTATACTCAGCATTTCCAGTCTTAAAGTATTACCACCGTGGGCTGCATCATAAACTTCATTCATATTTTTAGATATCAAAAGTACTAGTTCATGTTTACAGTTTAATATAACTTTCTTAAAATCTTCAGCAAACCCAAGTAAATTTTTTAGTGGAACTGAATATTCAAAATAACTTTGTGAAGTAAAGTCTCCAGATCCAGTCCATCCAGAATTGTAAAGTCTCTTACTTTCCAGTTGATTCAAAGATACATAGTTCTTAATTGAAGAAGTAGTATGTACCAACAAATTTTGTTCTATCAATCTCAACACCATTTATTTCATAACGTATTTCATCCAGAAAATATGTCATACAATTATTTCGTTGTTTTGTAGTAATATTTGTAGTTTCCAACGAATTATCTTCTTTAACTTTCCCAATGACACCATGAAAATTGATAAAACTCTGGGGGTAAATACAAGTCCTGGTTTTGAATTCTAATTCTGATTTCATCATTAGGTTTAAATGATTGTTGATATGGTGAATAAGTATGATACTCTTTTTTTGATATACTTTCATCAGAGTAGGTTTTTTCTCCAACAGCTTATACTTCATTCATCATCATGATTTCTCTATATTAATATTTTTGTTATTAAACGCAAAGCTTGTATCCCAATGATTCTAGAATAAATTGTTAATGTTAGCTTATTGCTTTTTATACCCTTCGACCATTGAAAATGGTCAAAAAAGGGTATACTAACTTTGTGCAAATGTATGTAACAGGCAGAAGGAGTTGTGGCAGACCCCATAAAGTATATATATTCTTACTCAGGATCACTAGCCGAGTCGATTGAGCCATGTCTGTCTGTCTGTCTGTCCGGATGTCCGGATGTCCGTCTGACCACATGAACACACAGATCTCAGCTATTATAAGATGCTAGAGACACCAAATTTGGCATGAACGTTTCTATATAGCTCGGCGCAGATCAAGTTTATTTCAAATGTTGGGTGCCACGCCCACCGCCCCCGCAAATGAATAATTTAATTTTTGAACTTAATTTATAAGCGCTGTATAAAAGATACAATTTTCTGACTTTAACATATAATAAACTGAATAAAATATCTACGTTTCGTCGAAATTGTAATCCGATCGGTCAATAAACACAGAAGTTATTTAAGAAAGTATGAACATAAACCCAAGTGCCTGTGTCAGCTAACAAGGGAGTTGGGCGAGAGCGAGGCGCGAGCGCCATCTGTCGAGAATAATTTTAAAGTATGTGCATATGTATATGTGTAGGCATATAGGTCGAAGGGTATCCCACTGTCGCGTGCTGCGCGACTGTTGCTTTTCTTACTGGTTTTCTTATATGTTGTTGTGCTTCTCTATAGTAGCTCAACCTGTCATTCCAGCAAATTTTATGGAAGTGGGTCTTAGTCATCCAAGCAGGTTTTTCTTTTCAATAGTAGTCTTAATATTAGTTTAGTAAAATCATATGGGGAATGTATAATGAAATGAGAATTGAGTGTGCTAACGTTTACATTACTTAGAACCACTCCAATTTCTTTTAAAATAAATTGTCTATTGTTTGAGGGGTACTCCTTGAATATCAATCGATACAATATCTTCACTCATGTTGCTGTTCTTGTCTCTATTGCTGGTGCTAATTGTTCTCGTTAATATCCGTTAAACAATGCGGTGATCTAATCCATTCAATGGGTTGTATTCAAACAACATGTTCATGTAAGGTAGACAATATAGTTGTGTACTTTCATTAGATGTTATACTAAGCTCTGCTGATACCCTAACATCAATGGGACCTGATTTTACCATTTCATTTTGATATGATAAATCTATTACAATAATCGGTGCCTTAGTTAAAAAATCATGTGGTGAAATCAATGGAGTTTCGTTTCTGTTATAGTAACTATTTTGAAACTTTGAATATATTTCATAGAGGTGTGCAAAACGATTCTTGGTAAAATCTAATTTTAAATCCTCATAGGGATATGTTTTAGAATTAAGATAGACTTTTAGATTGGTTAAATTGTTTGTGGTAAACTGATTTCCATCTTTAAACGCAATTAATGCGAATCGAGGTCGTTCACGGTTAGCAGATAGTTTAACATTCCAAATTTAATGTGTACCCTGAGTAAGTTTAGAGTTAATATAGGTCTCCCAACTACGAAATGCTAATGGAAGATTAGCGCCGCTTTTTATTAAATCATATAATTTAATTTTAGCTGAATCACTGGGGGTTACATGAGGAATTTTCCATGTTATGCTCAGCATTTCTAGTCTTAAAGTATTACCAGCGTGGGCTGCATCATAAACTTCATTCATATGTTTAGATATCAAAATAGATATCATGTTTACAGTTTAATATAACTTTCTTAAAATCTTCAGCAAACCAAAGTAAATTTTTTAGCGGAACTGAATATTCAAAATAACTTTGTGAAGTAAAGTCTCCAGATCCAGTCCATCCAGAATTGTAAAGTCTCTTACTTTCCAGTTGATTCAAAGAAGAATTGAAGAAGTAGTATGTACCAACAAATTTTGTTCCATCAATCTCAACACCATTTGTTTCATAACGTATTTCATCCAGAAAATATGCCATACAATTATTTCGTTGTTTTGTAGTAATATTTGTAGTTTCCAACGAATTATCTTCTTTAACTTTCCCAATGACACCATGAAAATTGATAAAACTCTCATGAGGGAGTAAATACAAGTCCTGGTTTTGAATTCTAATTCTGATTTCATCATTAGGTTTAAATGATTGTTGATATGGTGAATAAGTATGATACTCTTTTTTTGATATACTTTCATCAGAGTAGGTTTTTTCTCCAACAGCTTATACTTCATTCATCATCATGATTTCTCTATATTAATATTTTTGTTATTAAACGCAAAGCTTGTATCCCAATGATTCTAGAATAAATTGTTAATGTTAGCTTATTGCTTTTTATACTCTTCGACCATTGAAAATGGTCAAAAAAGGGTATACTAACTTTGTGCAAATGTATGTAACAGGCAGAAGGAGTTGTGGCAGACCCCATAAAGTATATATATTCTTACTCAGGATCACTAGCCGAGTCGATTGAGCTATGTCCGTCTGTCTGTCCGGATGTCCGGATGTCCGTCTGACCACATGAACACACAGATCTCAGCTATTATAAATGCTAGAGACACCAAATTTGGAATGAAGGCTCCTATATACTCGGCGCAGATCAAGTTTATTTCAAATGTTGGGTGCCACGCCCACCGCCCCCGCAAATTAATAATTTCATTTTTGAACTCAATTTATAAGCGCTGTATAAAAGATACAACTTTCTGAATTCAACATATACTAAGCTGAGTGAAATATCTTCGTATTCTCTAAATTACAATCCAATCGGATAGTAAACACAGAAGTTATTTAAGAAAGTGTGAGCATAAAACCAAGTGCTTGTGTCAGCTAACAAATAAGGCGGGCGAGCGCGAAGCGCGAGCGCCATCTGTCGGGAATAATTTTCAAGCATGTGCCTATGTGTATATGTATGAATTTAACAAATTAACTACACTAGGTCATGGGTCGAAGGGTATCCCACTGTCGCGTGCCGCGCGACTGTTGCTTTTCTTACTGGTTATACCCTTCGACCATTGAAAATGGTCAAAAAAGGGTATACTAACTTTGTGCAAATGTATGTAACAGGCAGAAGGAGGCATGGGAGACCCCACAAAGTATATATATTCTTGCTCAGGATCAATAGCCGAGTCGATTGAGCCATGTCTGTCTGTCTGTCCGGATATCCGGATGTATGGATGACCAGATGAACACATAGATCTCAGCTATTATAAGAGCTAGAGACACCAAATTTGGCATGAAGGTTTCTGTGTACCAGGCGCAGATGAAGTTTATTTCAAATATTGGGTGCCACGCCCACCGCCCCCGCAAATCAATAATTTAATTTATGAACTCAATTTGTAAGCGTTGTATTAAAGATACAACTTTCTGTCTTTAACATATACTAAGCTGATAGTTATATCTACTTATTCTCTAAATGACAATCCGATCGGACAATAAACACAAAAGTTATTCAAGAAAGTATGAGCATAAAACCAAGTGCTTGTGACTACTAACAAGGGAGGCAGGCGAGCGCGAAGCGCGATCGCCATCTATCGAAAATAATTTCAAATCATGTGCATATGCATATGTGTACATACATAGGAACATAGGTCGAAGGGTATCCCACTGTCGCGTGCCGCGCGACTGTTGCTTTTCTTACTGGTTTTGATATACTTTTATCAGAGTAGGTTTTTTCTCCAACAGCTAATACTTCATTCATCATCATGATTTCTCTATATTAATATTTTTGTTATTAAACGCAAAGCTTGTATCCCAATGATTCTAGAATCAATTGTTAATGTTAGCTTATTGCTTTTTTTCCCCTTTGAACCTGTTCGTTTAACTTTTCGAATGGAAGTGGGTTGTGGAATTTTAATGAAAAGTTTTTTTTTTAATTAAAATATTTTTTTTTTTTTTAAAAAATAAAAATTTTTAATTTTTTTTATTTTTTTTTTTTTTTTTTTTTTAAAATTTTTAAAATTTAAATTTTTTTTTTTTTTTTTTTTTTTTTTTTTTTTTTTTTTTTTATTAAAAAAAAATTTTTATCAAAATAAATAGGTTCTGTGCTTGTAGTAATATGCACTTTAAGTGTGTTATTATTGCTTTCTATCAAGACCATCTGCTAGTAATTGGTTTTTTAAATCGTAAATATCTTCTAATTCATATGACCCTATAGGAATTTCAATGATCTTATCACCAATATGAAATAAGTTATTACTATCATCGACATTGGGTATAGAATTATACATGTGAAAATCAATGAGTGCACACTCGTATTCACCATTCAGTTCTATTGGCGGAAAAAAATTTGTGTTTAGTATGGGTTCACTCCCATTTAATGTGAGTGTGAATGATCTAACCATTTTGAAATCTAATGATATACTGGGAATAATAACATTCACTCAGCCAATATATTCTATTATACTCTTAACTGCCTATTAATTGATTGAAACCCTTTCTATACCGCCCCTTATCTATATCATTATCTTTGCTTATTAACAAAAACCCATATTTATCCTTCCAACACTTTTGACACATTTTCAGAAATGAATCATAACTCATATCTGTATTAATGTGGTCTCGGTAAATATGTCGCATATTTAAATCATCTTGTCTGAAAATTATTATCATATTTGCATTATCACGAATAAGGTGTTTCGGGATATGTGTATAGGTTTGACATAAGTAAAATTAATCAATATTATTATGACGACCCATGCAGAAATATGAACGGATATTATTCTGTTTTTCACATGCAAGATGATCGAAAATCATAATTGAATTATTTTTAGCTTCGTTGGGTGGTAAAACTGTTTCATTTTCCGAGAAAGTATAGTACCCCATACCTTTTATCGGCTTCAATAGTTTTTCCAAATATTCATACTTGGGTTGATGCAAACTCTTTGAGAATAAATAAATGTTCTCAAATTTTAAACCGTTTGGACTTTCGATTAAGCCGAGCAATAGATAAGTTTTACCACAATTGGATGGTTCAACAACAAGTGCTCTTATTGTATTAGGTAAGAGGGGGCTATGACGTGGTAATCTTTGATCTCTATGTTTCTAATACAAATATCTTGTTTTTGTTTTATTAAACGCATTGTCACTCACACACTATACTTCATTCAATGAGAAATTCTCATCGATTAAACATGAAATAAAATGGGTAAACGCTTTTATAATTGTTCCAGTCATAATTCAAACTTGAAGCGAGGTGGTGGTATTATAAATAAAATAATTAATGGGCTACCTTTAGAAGCTCATCTACCTGGTTATAATTTTTGTGATCCTGGTGCAAAGTTATCTAATCGTTTGGAACGAGGCGATCGAGGAATAAATAAATTGGACGAGGCTTGTAGAATATGCAATATCGCATATTTACAACATAAAGCCTTAGATGAACGACACGAGGCTGATAAAGAGTTGATAAACGAGGCTTGGGAACGCGTAAATGCAAAAGACTCTAGTTTAGGAGAAAAATCGTCACCATATTTTGTTACAAATATAATGAAAGCAAAAAGGAGATTTGAAATGGGTATGAGAAAAAGGAAGAAGGGGAAAAAAAATAATAAGAATAATAAGAAAAGACATTGTAAACTGCGAAACAAGAACATTTCACATGTTATCAAATCAGGTATTCGAGCGTTAAAAGAAAAGAAGCCATTAGACTTGATGAACGCAATTAGGGTTGCACGCAGAGCAGTTACCAAATCAATTGGACGTCAGAAAAAAAACATAAAAGTTCCTAGGCTAATTAATGTACCAAAAATTGGTGGCTTTTTACCACTTCTCCCCATCTTAACTGCTCTCAGCGCTGTAGGCAGTCTTGCTTCTGGTAGTGCTACTATTGCTAAAGCAATCACCAATGCAAATTTATTTTCGGATATTTATAAAAACTCGCATTGAAAATTGCACTTTATTTGGATTAATATTAAAAATTTGGCGGAGATAAATTTTCATGCTACAGTGTTCGACGACACGCGCAATTTGAATTAACGAACAGAAAAAGAAGAACGCATAGACAAAGCAAAAAGCGAAGTGTCGCAACCATTAGACTGAGCGAGAGGGCAATAGGTATGTATGCATTTCTAGCGCGTACCAAAATTTATTTCATGTGCTTCTTTTGTTGATTTTTTGAACGAGCTGGAATCGTTCAGTGGCTGAGTGGATTGTGTCCCCTGACCACTGCATCATCATGCTCACAGCACTAGAAAAGGGCGTTCGACAACAAGTCGCTCCCGCGATTCCATACGGTAACTGTTGCCTTCATTATTATTCTTCTTCACAACATTTTCAAGCTTCCACAGCCATTTTGAACGCCGACGCAAGTTAAGTTTTTCTGGGCTTGGTAATGCAAAACATGTATTTGAGGAACAAATCTGCTTCAAGTTGCGCTCAACACAATTCTCAAATCTTAATTGTAGGGTCAAGGCTACAAGATATGCACAATATTGCAAATAAAAGGGGAGTAGACAATACATATAATGATGGTTGGGCATATATGTATGCAGTTGGTCCAACCCATAATCACAAATTTCAGAGTACTTGTAGCAAATTTAAGAAAAAAAGAATCATTCGTCTTTTCATGCATTCTTGTGCTTGGCTGCCAGATCTGGGCTCCATCGATGAGGCTGCAGGTCGCCAGATTGATCGCAGTTAAAAAGGTTCTTGTGAGCATTTCCTCTGCTGCAAAATATTGAAAGTAAAAAAGAAAAATAACAATAATTATCCAATGGGTAATGTAATATTAAACTCTTTTCAAGCAACAGGCCAAATACTTGTGCCCCTATGCTTCCTTTTGATGGCGCTCACTATGGTCAGCATCTCTCCCTGGCTTGCTAAACATTTGAATATTGCTTTTTTTTTTCCTTTCGTAATCTTCTTCGTCATAATCTATTTCCTGTCATAAATATACAGAACAAAAATAAGTGTTCAATTTATTGAAATGCCCTCTAATTGAATAATTTCCTCCAGAGCTCTGTTTCAAAGTGGGGGCTATGGCTCAAGGTAGAGCCCGCTGGACTGTAATAATCTTCTCCTTTACACTTATTAGAATAAAATAATAAAAACAAAGCAAACAAAAATAATTAATAAATGAAAATTTTACCAGCCCCCAAAACCGGGAGCTGAACACACGCACTCTTCACGGTTTTTTTAATTTTTGCCGTCCGCCACCTAATCCACTCGGCCATTGCCTCACATTCATTGGCCTATCGGCAAAGCTGCAAGCTGGTCTGTTACCATACAATGGAAAAATATGTCTGAAATGCTGCGTGTCTGACGCTAGATTCGAACCTCGGTACGCTTGTGTAAATTAGGTCTGCTTAAGTATATACGTTCAAAGTAAGTTTAATTAGTATCATATCTCACTTATTAATAGTCCGATTTAAATTAAATTTTCACATAACGCCCGTGGCGTGGTATTTGTCATGTAAGGTATACAACTGTGGTTGTTGAGCTAATATTGTGAAGGCTTTTTAAATAGTTATTACTGATTTACAGAGGCGGGAGGGGCGTGTCCAAATGTTATTAAAAAAAAAAAACTTTGAGACACTGCAATATATACGTATGTTGTCGCAAAGTTTGATGACTCTAGCTCTTATAGTTTCTGAGATCCAGGTGTTCATACAGACAGACAGACGGACAGACGGTCAGAAGGACAGACGGAACAGACGGACAGACAGACATGGCTCAATCGACTCGGCTACTGATACTGATTCAGAAATATATACAGGTCTTTGGAGGTCGGAGATGCCTCCTTCTGCCTGTTACGCACATTTCCGTTCCGACTGGATACACAATAAGAACCATGAATTTTTTCCAATCCATGGCCTAAACATTTGGACAAGAGCAAGGGACATAATAAGAAAATGGAGAGTATTCATGTGGGAAATGGTATGTCTCCCTTAAACCGTATAAAAAAAGGTTATGGATTGTATCTTAATCCGTTTGAGGGGGGTGTAGGTAAAGAAAAACCTTCTTGATAAGCTACCCAACAGAGCACTTTCTAATTTTGACATTGAAAAGTTTGCTCGAAAACATATCTCCCATTTTAGAGGTGTATTTATGAGATATTCACTCCAAGTTCCCCATGGATTCGTGAATCGGGTATCGTCAACTTGGACAATTCAACATCAGATGGTAACACACATTGGGCAGCTTATAATAAAATCGGAAAGAGCATCACAACACTTGGATAGTTTTGGGAATTTACAACCGCCAAAAGAAGTTGTGAAATACTTACGAGCGTTAAATATCAACTATAACTATGTTAGAGAACAAAAACAATTTAATACATTCAACTGTGTTTATTCCTCACTTCATTTTTTACTAACTTTAAGCTCAGAGAACACAAAAATGAGGGTTGAACTTCTCTCTCTCTACATCGTCATGCTCTAGTGGAGGAGAGAGCGAGAGTGTGTTCTCAAACGATCATAGGGCGGGTGGTGAAATGAAAACGAGAGAATGTGGGATCAAGAATATGAGGGTTGAATGCTCTCTCTCTCTAGATCGTCATGCTCTAGTGAAGAGAGAGAGCGAGGGTGTGTACTCAAACGAGCATAGGGCGAGTTCTCTCACTGCCTGTATAAAACAGGTACTTGTTACCTGTTTGAGCTCAGTTGCCTATTGCTGTCTACAAACTCTCTGTTAGCACAAGCTACAACAATAATACCAACAACAACAACGAAAAAAAAAATGACTAACCAGGAACATTTGAATGCACTCAAGGAGTTCAACGGGATGACGTCGAAGCCACTCTTAAGCAAAAGTAAGATGGAGATCGAGGGTGCTACCCAATCGTGAAAGCAACACGCAAGCAGACCAGGATCGAAAAATCATTGGCTCTTGAACTGGATGACTACATTTTGTATTTCTGCTGAACGGTATGCAAATATGGTAGATGAAACAATTGAGGTTCTAAAGGACAAGCATTTTACCATAACCAAAGGAAGTAATGATAACAT
>JAEIFQ010000097.1:0-52099 GCA_018904025.1 Zaprionus vittiger
TAGTATAAAATGTCCTTCGAAAAGTCTTTGCGGTGAAAATTGTGAAAAATATCGAAGAAAAACCCTTAATTTAGGTGTAAATTTGAATTTGAATTTTTCGAAGCACCCCCCTTACAACATTTTCAAAATTTAGAATATCGATATTTTGACTTAAATTGATAAAGTTAGTCATAAATAGTATAAAATGTCCTTCGAAAAGTCTTTGCGATGAAAATTGTGGAAAATATCGAAGAAAAACCCTTAATTTAGGTGTAAATTTGAATTTGAATTTTTCGAAGCATCCCCCTTACAACATTTTCAAAATTTTTCAAAATTTAGAATATCGATATTTTGACTTAAATTGATAAAGCTAGTCATAAATAGTATAAAATGTCCTTCGAAAAGTCTTTGCGATGAAAATTGTGGAAAATATCGAAGAAAAACCCTTAATTTAGGTGTAAATTTGAATTTGAATTTTTCGAAGCACCCCCCTTACAACATTTTCAAAATTTTTCAAAATTTATAATTTCGATATTTTGACTTAAATTGATAAAGCTAGTCATAAATAGTATAAAATTTCCTTCGAAAAGTCTTTGCGGTGAAAATTGTGGAAAATATCGAAGAAAAACCCTTAATTTAGGTGTAAATTTGAATTTGAATTTTTCGAAGCACCCCCCTTACAACATTTTAAAAATTTTTCAAAATTTAGAATTTCGATATTTTGACTTAAATTGATAAAGCTAGTCATAAATAGTATAAAATGTCCTTCGAAAAGTCTTTGCGATGAAAATTGTGGAAAATATCGAAGAAAAACCCTTAATTTAGGTGTAAATTTGAATTTGAATTTTTCGAAGCACCCCCCTTACAACATTTTCAAAATTTTTCAAAACTTAGAATTTTGATATTTTGACTTAAATTGATAAAGCTAGTCATAAATAGTATAAAATGTCCTTCGAAAAGTCTTTGCGATGAAAATTGTGGAAAATATCGAAGAAAAACCCTTAATTTAGGTGTAAATTTGAATTTGAATTTTTCGAAGCACCCCCCTTACAACATTTTCAAAATTTTTAAAAATTTAGAATTTTGATATTTTGACTTAAGTTGATAGAGGTAGTCATAAGTAGTATAAAATGTCCTTCGAAAAGTCTTTGCGATGAAAATTGTGGAAAATATCGAAGAAAAACCCTTAATTTAGGTGTAAATTTCAATTTGAATTTTTCGAAGCACCCCCCTTACAACATTTTCAAAATTTTTCAAAACTTAGAATTTCGATATTTTGACTTAAATTGATAAAGCTAGTCATAAATAGTATAAAATGTCCTTCGAAAAGTCTTTGCGATGAAAATTGTGGAAAATATCGAAGAAAAACCCTTAATTTAGGTGTAAATTTGAATTTGAATTTTTCGAAGCACCCCCCTTACAACATTTTCAAAATTTTTCAAAATTTAGAATTTTGATATTTTGACTTAAGTTGATAGAGGTAGTCATAAGTAGTATAAAATGTCCTTCAAAAAGTCTTTGCGGTGAAAATCATGAAAAATATCGAAGAAAAACCCTTAATTTAGGTGTAAATTTGAATTTGAATTTTTCGAAGCACCCCCCTTACAACATTTTCAAAATTTTTCAAAATTTAGAATTTTGATATTTTGACTTAAGTTGATAGAGGTAGTCATAAGTAGTATAAAATGTCCTTCGAAAAGTCTTTGCGGTGAAAATTGTGAAAAATATCGAAGAAAAACCCTTAATTTAGGTGTAAATTTGAATTTGAATTTTTCGAAGCACCCCCCTTACAACATTTTCAAAATTTTTCAAAATTTAGATTATCGATATTTTGACTTAAATTGATAAAGCTAGTCATAAATAGTATAAAATGTCCTTCGAAAAGTCTTTGCGATGAAAATTGTGGGAAATATCGAAGAAGAACCCTTAATTTAGGTGTAAATTTGAATTTGAATTTTTCGAAGCACCCCCCTTACAACATTTTCAAAATTTAGAATATCGATATTTTGACTTAAATTGATAAAGCTAGTCATAAATAGTATAAAATGTCCTTCGAAAAGTCTTTGCGATGAAAATTGTGGAAAATATCGAAGAAAAACCCTTAATTTAGGTGTAAATTTGAATTTGAATTTTTCGAAGCACCCCCCTTACAACATTTTCAAAATTTTTCAAAATTTAGAATTTCGATATTTTGACTTAAATTGATAAAGCTAGTCATAAATAGTATAAAATGTCCTTCGAAAAGTCTTTGCGGTGAAAATTGTGGAAAATATCGAAGAAAAACCCTTAATTTAGGTGTAAATTTGAATTTGAATTTTTCGAAGCACCCCCCTTACAACATTTTCAAAATTTTTCAAAATTTAGAATTTCGATATTTTGACTTAAATTGATAAAGCTAGTCATAAATAGTATAAAATGTCCTTCGAAAAGTCTTTGCGATGAAAATTGTGGAAAATATCGAAGAAAAACCCTCAATTTAGGTGTAAATTTGAATTTGAATTTTTCGAAGCACCCCCCTTACAACATTTTCAAAATTTTTCAAAATTTACAATTTCGATATTTTGACTTAAATTGATAAAGCTAGTCATAAGTAGTATAAAATGTCCTTCGAAAAGTCTTTGCGGTGAAAATTGTGAAAAATATCGAAGAAAAACCCTTAATTTAGGTGTAAATTTGAATTTGAATTTTTCGAAGCACCCCCCTTACAACATTTTCAAAATTTTTCAAAATTTAGAATATCGATATTTTGACTTAAATTGATAAAGCTAGTCATAAATAGTATAAAATGTCCTTCGAAAACTCTTTGCGATGAAAATTGTGGAAGATATCGAAGAAAAACCCTTAATTTAGGTGTAAATTTGAATTTGAATTTTTCGAAGCACCCCCCTTACAACATTTTCAAAATTTTTCAAAATTTAGAATTTCGATATTTTGACTTAAATTGATAGAGCTAGTCATAAATAGTATAAAATGTCCTTCGAAAAGTCTTTGCGGTGAAAATTGTGGAAAATATCGAAGAAAAACCCTTAATTTAGGTGTAAATTTGAATTTGAATTTTTCGAAGCACCCCCCTTACAACATTTTCAAAATTTTTCAAAATTTAGAATTTCGATATTTTGACTTAAATTGATAAAGCTAGTCATAAATAGTATAAAATGTCCTTCGAAAAGTCTTTGCGATGAAAATTGTGGAAAATATCGAAGAAAAACCCTTAATTTAGGTGAAAATTTGAATTTGAATTTTCGAAGCACCCCCCCTTACAACATTTTCAAAATTTTTCAAAATTTAGAATTTTGATATTTTGACTTAAGTTGATAGAGGTAGTCATAAGTAGTATAAAATGTCCTTCAAAAAGTCTTTGCGGTGAAAATTATGGAAAATATCGAAGAAAAACCCTTAATTTAGGTGTAAATTTGAATTTGAATTTTTCGAAGCACCCCCCTTACAACATTTTCAAAATTTTTCAAAATTTAGAATATCGATATTTTGACTTAAATTGATAAAGCTAGTCATAAATAGTATAAAATGTCCTTCGAAAACTCTTTGCGATGAAAATTGTGGAAAATATCGAAGAAAAACCCTTAATTTAGGTGTAAATTTGAATTTGAATTTTTCGAAGCACCCCCTTACAACATTTTCAAAATTTTTCAAAATTTAGAATATCGATATTTTGACTTAAATTGATAAAGCTAGTCATAAGTAGTATAAAATGTCCTTCGAAAAGTCTTTGCGATGAAAATTGTGGGAAATATCGAAGAAAAACCCTTAATTTAGGTGTAAATTTGAATTTGAATTTTCGAAGCACCCCCCTTACAACATTTTCAAAATTTTTCAAAATTTAGATTATCGATATTTTGACTTAAATTGATAAAGCTAGTCATAAGTTGTATAAAATGTCCTTCGAAAAGTCTTTGCGATGAAAATTGTGGGAAATATCGAAGAAAAACCCTTAATTTAGGTGTAAATTTGAATTTGAATTTTTCGAAGCACCCCCCTTACAACATTTTATTTTCAAAATTTAGAATATCGATATTTTGACTTAAATTGATAAAGCTAGTCATAAATAGTATAAAATGTCCTTCGAAAAGTCTTTGCGATGAAAATTGTGGAAAATATCGAAGAAAAACCCTTAATTTAGGTGTAAATTTGAATTTGAATTTTTCGAAGCACCCCCCTTACAACATTTTCAAAATTTTTCAAAATTTAGATTATCGATATTTTGACTTAAATTGATAAAGCTAGTCATAAGTAGTATAAAATGTCCTTCGAAAAGTCTTTGCGATGAAAATTGTGGGAAATATCGAAGAAAAACCCTTAATTTAGGTGTAAATTTGAATTTGAATTTTTCGAAGCATCCCCCTTACAACATTTTCAAAATTTAGAATATCGATATTTTGACTTAAATTGATAAAGCTAGTCATAAATAGTATAAAATGTCCTTCGAAAAGTCTTTGCGATGAAAATTGTGGGAAATATCGAAGAAAAACCCTTAATTTAGGTGTAAATTTGAATTTGAATTTTTCGAAGCACCCCCCTTACAACATTTTCAAAATTTAGAATATCGATGTTTTGACTTAAATTGATAAAGCTAGTCATAAATAGTATAAAATGTCCTTCGAAAAGTCTTTGCGATGAAAATTGTGGCAAATATCGAAGAAAAACCCCTAATTTAGGTGTAAATTTGAATTTGAATTTTTCGAAGCACCCCCCTTACAACATTTTAAAAATTTTTCAAAATTTAGATTATCGATATTTTGACTTAAATTGATAAAGCTAGTCATAAGTAGTATAAAATGTCCTTCGAAAAGTCTTTGCGATGAAAATTGTGGGAAATATCGAAGAAAAACCCTTAATTTAGGTGTAAATTTGAATTTGAATTTTTCGAAGCACCCCCCTTACAACATTTTCAAAATTTTTCAAAATTTAGATTATCGATATTTTGACTTAAATTGATAAAGCTAGTCATAAGTTGTATAAAATGTCCTTCGAAAAGTCTTTGCGATGAAAATTGTGGGAATTATCGAAGAAAAACCCTTAATTTAGGTGTAAATTTGAATTTGAATTTTTCGAAGCATCCCCCTTACAACATTTTCAAAATTTAGAATATCGATATTTTGACTTAAATTGATAAAGCTAGTCACAAATAGTATAAAATGTCCTTCGAAAAGTCTTTGCGATGAAAATTGTGGGAAATATCGAAGAAAAACCCTTAATTTAGGTGTAAATTTGAATTTGAATTTTTCGAAGCACCCCCCTTACAACATTTTCAAAATTTTTCAAAATTTAGATTATCGATATTTTGACTTAAATTGATAAAGCTA
Source organism: Zaprionus vittiger (assembly GCA_018904025.1). Classification (NCBI taxonomy): domain Eukaryota; kingdom Metazoa; phylum Arthropoda; class Insecta; order Diptera; family Drosophilidae; genus Zaprionus; species Zaprionus vittiger. Next base: position 5,301 of record JAEIFQ010000097.1, read on the forward strand.
GTCATAAGTAGTATAAAATGTCCTTCGAAAAGTCTTTGCGATGAAAATTGTGGGAAATATCGAAGAAAAACCCTTAATTTAGGTGTAAATTTGAATTTGAATTTTTCGAAGCATCCCCCTTACAACATTTTCAAAATTTTTCAAAATTTAGAATATCGATATTTTGACTTAAATTGATAAAGCTAGTCATAAATAGTATAAAATGTCCTTCGAAAAGTCTTTGCGATGAAAATTGTGGAAAATATCGAAGAAAAACCCCTTAATTTAGGTGTAAATTTGAATTTGAATTTTTCGAAGCACCCCCCTTACAACATTTTCAAAATTTTTCAAAATTTAGATTATCGATATTTTGACTTAAATTGATAAAGCTAGTCATAAGTAGTATAAAATGTCCTTCGAAAAGTCTTTGCGGTGAAAATTGTGGAAAATATCGAAGAAAAACCCTTAATTTAGGTGTAAATTTGAATTTGAATTTTTCGAAGCACCCCCCTTACAACATTTTCAAAATTTTTCAAAATTTAGAATTTTGATATTTTGACTTAAATTGATAAAGCTAGTCATAAATAGTATAAAATGTCCTTCGAAAAGTCTTTGCGATGAAAATTGTGGAAAATATCGAAGAAAAACCCTTAATTTAGGTGTAAATTTGAATTTGAATTTTTCGAAGCACCCCCCTTACAACATTTTCAAAATTTTTCAAAATTTAGAATTTTGATATTTTGACTTAAGTTGATAGAGGTAGTCATAAGTAGTATAAAATGTCCTTCGAAAAGACTTTGCGGTGAAAATTGTGAAAAATATCGAAGAAAAACCCTTAATTTAGGTGTAAATTTGAATTTGAATTTTTCGAAGCACCCCCCTTACAACATTTTCAAAATTTTTCAAAATTTAGAATATCGATATTTTGACTTAAATTGATAAAGCTAGTCATAAATAGTATAAAATGTCCTTCGAAAACTCTTTGCGATGAAAATTGTGGAAGATATCGAAGAAAAACCCTTAATTTAGGTGTAAATTTGAATTTGAATTTTTCAAAGCACCCCCCTTACAACATTTTAAAAATTTTTCAAAATTTACAATTTCGATATTTTGACTTAAATTGATAAAGCTAGTCGTAAATAGTATAAAATGTCCTTCGAAAAGTCTTTGCGATGTAAATTGTGGAAAATATCGAAGAAAAACCCTTAATTTAGGTGTAAATTTGTGATAAAGCACCCCCCTTACAACATTTTCAAAATTTAGAAATTTGATATTTTGACTTAAGTTGATAGAGGTAGTCATAAGTAGTATAAAATGTCCTTCAAAAAGTCTTTGCGGTGAAAATTATGAAAAATATCGAAGAAAAACCCTTAATTTAGGTGTAAATTTGAATTTGAATTTTTCAAAGCACCCCCCTTACAACATTTTCAAAGTTTTTCAAAATTTAGAATTTCGATATTTTGACTTAAGTTGATAGAGGTAGTCATAAGTAGTATAAAATGTCCTTCGAAAAGTCTTTGCGGTGAAAATTGTGGAAAATATCGAAGAAAAACCCTTAATTTAGGTGTAAATTTGAATTTGAATTTTTCGAAGCACCCCCCTTACAACATTTTCAAAATTTTTCAAAATTTAGATTTTCGATATTTTGACTTAAATTGATAGAGGTAGTCATAAGTAGTATAAAATGTCCTTCGAAAAGTCTTTGCGATGAAAATTGTGGAAAATATCGAAGAAAAACCCTTAATTTAGGTGTAAATTTGAATTTGAATTTTTCGAAGCACCCCCCTTACAACATTTTCAAAATTTTTCAAAATTTAGAATATCGATATTTTGACTTAAATTGATAAAGCTAGTCATAAATAGTATAAAATGTCCTTCGAAAAGTCTTTGCGATGAAAATTGTGGAAAATATCGAAGAAAAACCCTTAATTTAGGTGTAAATTTGAATTTGAATTTTTCGAAGCACCCCCCTTACAACATTTTCAAAATTTTTCAAAATTTAGATTATCGATATTTTGACTTAAATTGATAAAGCTAGTCATAAATAGTATAAAATGTCCTTCGAAAAGTCTTTGCGATGAAAATTGTGGGAAATATCGAAGAAAAACCCTTAATTTAGGTGTAAATTTGAATTTGAATTTTTCGAAGCATCCCCCTTACAACATTTTCAAAATTTAGAATATCGATATTTTGACTTAAATTGATAAAGCTAGTCATAAGTAGTATAAAATGTCCTTCGAAAAGTTTTTGCGGTGAAAATTGTGGAAAATATCGAAGAAAAACCCTTAATTTAGATGTAAATTTGAATTTGAATTTTTCGAAGCACCCCCTTACAACATTTTCAAAATTTTTCAAAATTTAGAATTTCGATATTTTGACTTAAATTGATAAAGCTAGTCATAAATAGCATAAAATGTCCTTCGAAAAGTCTTTGCGATGAAAATTGTGGAAAATATCGAAGAAAAACCCTTAATTTAGGTGTAAATTTGAATTTGAATTTTTCGAAGCACCCCCCTTACAACATTTTCAAAATTTTTCAAAATTTAGAATTTTGATATTTTTACTTAAGTTGATAGAGGTAGTCATAAGTAGTATAAAATGTCCTTCGAAAAGTCTTTGCGGTGAAAATTGTGAAAAATATCGAAGAAAAACCCTTAATTTAGGTGTAAATTTGAATTTGAATTTTTCGAAGCACCCCCCTTACAACATTTTCAAAATTTTTCAAAATTTAGAATATCGATATTTTGACTTAAATTGATAAAGCTAGTCATAAATAGTATAAAATGTCCTTCGAAAACTCTTTGCGATGAAAATTGTGGAAGATATCGAAGAAAAACCCTTAATTTAGGTGTAAATTTGAATTTGAATTTTTCAAAGCACCCCCCTTACAACATTTTCAAAATTTTTCAAAATTTACAATTTCGATATTTTGACTTAAATTGATAAAGCTAGTCGTAAATAGTATAAAATGTCCTTCGAAAAGTCTTTGCGATGTAAATTGTGGAAAATATCGAAGAAAAACCCTTAATTTAGGTGTAAATTTGTGATAAAGCACCCCCCTTACAACATTTTCAAAATTTTTCAAAATTTAGAAATTTGATATTTTGACTTAAGTTGATAGAGGTAGTCATAAGTAGTATAAAATGTCCTTCAAAAAGTCTTTGCGGTGAAAATTGTGGAAAATATCGAAGAAAAACCCTTAATTTAGGTGTAAATTTGAATTTGAATTTTTCAAAGCACCCCCCTTACAACATTTTCAAAATTTTTCAAAATTTAGATTTATGATATTTTGACTTAAGTTGATAGAGGTAGTCATAAGTAGTATAAAATGTCCTTCGAAAAGTCTTTGCGGTGAAAATTGTGGAAAATATCGAAGAAAAACCCTTAATTTAGGTGTAAATTTGAATTTGAATTTTTCGAAGCACCCCCCTTACAACATTTTCAAAATTTTTCAAAATTTAGATTATCGATATTTTGACTTAAATTGATAGAGGTAGTCATAAGTAGTATAAAATGTCCTTCGAAAAGTCTTTGCGATGAAAATTGTGGAAAATATCGAAGAAAAACCCTTAATTTAGGTGTAAATTTGAATTTGAATTTTTCGAAGCACCCCCCTTACAACATTTTCAAAATTTTTCAAAATTTAGAATATCGATATTTTGACTTAAATTGATAAAGCTAGTCATAAATAGTATAAAATGTCCTTCGAAAAGTCTTTGCGATGAAAATTGTGGAAAATATCGAAGAAAAACCCTTAATTTAGGTGTAAATTTGAATTTGAATTTTTCGAAGCACCCCCCTTACAACATTTTCAAAATTTTTCAAAATTTAGATTATCGATATTTTGACTTAAATTGATAAAGCTAGTCATAAATAGTATAAAATGTCCTTCGAAAAGTCTTTGCGATGAAAATTGTGGGAAATATCGAAGAAAAACCCTTAATTTAGGTGTAAATTTGAATTTGAATTTTTCGAAGCACCCCCCTTACAACATTTTCAAAATTTTCAAAATTTAGAATATCGATATTTTGACTTAAATTGATAAAGCTAGTCATAAATAGTATAAAATGTCCTTCGAAAAGTCTTTGCGATGAAAATTGTGGGAAATATCGAAGAAAAACCCTTAATTTAGGTGTAAATTTGAATTTGAATTTTTCGAAGCACCCCCCTTACAACATTTTCAAAATTTTTCAAAATTTAGATTATCGATATTTTGACTTAAATTGATAAAGCTAGTCATAAGTAGTATAAAATGTCCTTCGAAAAGTCTTTGCGGTGAAAATTGTGGAAAATATCGAAGAAAAACCCTTAATTTAGGTGTAAATTTGAATTTGAATTTTTCAAAGCACCCCCCTTACAACATTTTCAAAATTTTTCAAAATTTAGAATTTCGATATTTTGACTTAAATTGATAAAGCTAGTCATAAATAGTATAAAATGTCCTTCGAAAAGTCTTTGCGATGAAAATTGTGGAAAATATCGAAGAAAAACCCTTAATTTAGGTGTAAATTTGAATTTGAATTTTTCGAAGCACCCCCCTTACAACATTTTCAAAATTTTTCAAAATTTAGAATTTTGATATTTTGACTTAAGTTGATAGAGGTAGTCATAAGTAGTATAAAATGTCCTTCGAAAAGTCTTTGCGGTGAAAATTGTGAAAAATATCGAAGAAAAACCCTTAATTTAGGTGTAAATTTGAATTTGAATTTTTCGAAGCACCCCCCTTACAACATTTTCAAAATTTTTCAAAATTTAGATTATCGATATTTTGACTTAAATTGATAAAGCTAGTCATAAGTAGTATAAAATGTCCTTCGAAAAGTCTTTGCGGTGAAAATTGTGGAAAATATCGAAGAAAAACCCTTAATTTAGGTGTAAATTTGAATTTGAATTTTTCGAAGCACCCCCTTACAACATTTTCAAAATTTTTCAAAATTTAGAATTTCGATATTTTGACTTAAATTGATAAAGCTAGTCATAAATAGTATAAAATGTCCTTCGAAAAGTCTTTGCGATGAAAATTGTGGAAAATATCGAAGAAAAACCCTTAATTTAGGTGTAAATTTGAATTTGAATTTTTCGAAGCACCCCCCCTTACAACATTTTCAAAATTTTTCAAAATTTAGAATTTTGATATTTTGACTTAAATTGATAGAGGTAGTCATAAGTAGTATAAAATGTCCTTCGAAAAGTCTTTGCGGTGAAAATTGTGGAAAATATCGAAGAAAAACCCTTAATTTAGGTGTAAATTTGAATTTGAATTTTTCGAAGCACCCCCCTTACAACATTTCAAAATTTTTCAAAATTTAGAAATTTGATATTTTGACTTAAGTTGATAGAGGTAGTCATAAGTAGTATAAAATGTCCTTCGAAAAGTCTTTGCGGTGAAAATTGTGGAAAATATCGAAGAAAAACCCTTAATTTAGGTGTAAATTTGAATTTGAATTTTTCAAAGCACCCCCTTACAACATTTTCAAAATTTTTCAAAATTTAGAATTTTGATATTTTGACTTAAATTGATAGAGGTAGTCATAAGTAGTATAAAATGTCCTTCGAAAAGTCTTTGCGGTGAAAATTGTGGAAAATATCGAAGAAAAACCCTTAATTTAGGTGTAAATTTGAATTTGAATTTTTCGAAGCACCCCCCTTACAACATTTTCAAAATTTTTCAAAATTTAGATTATCGATATTTTGACTTAAATTGATAGAGGTAGTCATAAGTAGTATAAAATGTCCTTCGAAAAGTCTTTGCGATGAAAATTGTGGAAAATATCGAAGAAAAACCCTTAATTTAGGTGTAAATTTGAATTTGAATTTTTCGAAGCACCCCCCTTACAACATTTTCAAAATTTTTCAAAATTTAGAATATCGATATTTTGACTTAAATTGATAAAGCTAGTCATAAATAGTATAAAATGTCCTTCGAAAAGTCTTTGCGATGAAAATTGTGGAAAATATCGAAGAAAAACCCTTAATTTAGGTGTAAATTTGAATTTGAATTTTTCGAAGCACCCCCCTTACAACATTTTCAAAATTTTTCAAAATTTAGATTATCGATATTTTGACTTAAATTGATAAAGCTAGTCATAAATAGTATAAAATGTCCTTCGAAAAGTCTTTGCGATGAAAATTGTGGGAAATATCGAAGAAAAACCCTTAATTTAGGTGTAAATTTGAATTTGAATTTTTCGAAGCATCCCCCTTACAACATTTTCAAAATTTTTAAAATTTAGAATTTCGATATTTTGACTTAAATTGATAAAGCTAGTCATAAGTAGTATAAAATGTCCTTCGAAAAGTCTTTGCGATGAAAATTGTGGAAAATATCGAAGAAAAACCCTTAATTTAGGTGTAAATTTGAATTTGAATTTTTCGAAGCACCCCCTTACAACATTTTCAAAATTTTTCAAAATTTAAGAATTTCGATATTTTGACTTAAATTGATAAAGCTAGTCATAAATAGTATAAAATGTCCTTCGAAAAGTCTTTGCGATGAAAATTGTGGAAAATATCGAAGAAAAACCCTTAATTTAGGTGTAAATTTGAATTTGAATTTTTCGAAGCACCCCCCTTACAACATTTTCAAAATTTTTCAAAATTTAGAATTTTGATATTTTGACTTAAATTGATAGAGGTAGTCATAAGTAGTATAAAATGTCCTTCGAAAAGTCTTTGCGGTGAAAATTGTGAAAAATATCGAAGAAAAACCCTTAATTTAGGTGTAAATTTGAATTTGAATTTTTCGAAGCACCCCCCTTACAACATTTTCAAAATTTTTCAAAATTTAGAATATCGATATTTTGACTTAAATTGATAAAGCTAGTCATAAATAGTATAAAATGTCCTTCGAAAAGTCTTTGCGATGAAAATTGTGGAAGATATCGAAGAAAAACCCTTAATTTAGGTGTAAATTTGAATTTGAATTTTTCAAAGCACCCCCCTTACAACATTTTCAAAATTTTTCAAAATTTAGAATTTCGATATTTTGACTTAAATTGATAAAGCTAGTCATAAATAGTATAAAATGTCCTTCGAAAAGTCTTTGCGATGAAAATTGTGGAAAATATCGAAGAAAAACCCTTAATTTAGGTGTAAATTTGATTTGATTTAAAGCACCCCCCTTACAATTTTCAAATTTTTCAAAATTTAGAATTTTGATATTTTGACTTAAGTTGATAGAGGTAGTCATAAGTAGTATAAAATGTCCTTCGAAAAGTCTTTGCGGTGAAAATTATGAAAAATATCGAAGAAAAACCCTTAATTTAGGTGTAAATTTGAATTTGAATTTTTCGAAGCACCCCCCTTACAACATTTTCAAAATTTTTCAAAATTTAGAATTTTGATATTTTGACTTAAGTTGATAGAGGTAGTCATAAGTAGTATAAAATGTCCTTCGAAAAGTCTTTGCGGTGAAAATTGTGGAAAATATCGAAGAAAAACCCTTAATTTAGGTGTAAATTTGAATTTGAATTTTTCGAAGCACCCCCCTTACAACATTTTCAAAATTTTTCAAAATTTAGATTATCGATATTTTGACTTAAATTGATAGAGGTAGTCATAAGTAGTATAAAATGTCCTTCGAAAAGTCTTTGCGATGAAAATTGTGGAAAATATCGAAGAAAAACCCTTAATTTAGGTGTAAATTTGAATTTGAATTTTTCGAAGCACCCCCCTTACAACATTTTCAAAATTTTTCAAAATTTAGAATATCGATATTTTGACTTAAATTGATAGAGCTAGTCATAAATAGTATAAAATGTCCTTCGAAAAGTGTTTGCGATGAAAATTGTGGAAAATATCGAAGAAAAACCCTTAATTTAGGTGTAAATTTGAATTTTAATTTTTCGAAGCACCCCCCTTACAACATTTTCAAAATTTTTCAAAATTTAGATTATCGATATTTTGACTTAAATTGATAAAGCTAGTCATAAGTAGTATAAAATGTCCTTCGGAAAGTGTTTGCGATGAAAATTGTGGAAAATATCGAAGAAAAACCCTTAATTTAGGTGTAAATTTGAATTTTAATTTTTCGAAGCACCCCCCTTACAACATTTTCAAAATTTTTCAAAATTTAGAATATCGATATTTTGACTTAAATTGATAAAGCTAGTCATAAATAGTATAAAATGTCCTTCGAAAACTCTTTGCGATGAAAATTGTGGAAGATATCGAAGAAAAACCCTTAATTTAGGTGTAAATTTGAATTTGAATTTTTCAAAGCACCCCCCTTACAACATTTTAAAAATTTTTCAAAATTTACAATTTCGATATTTTGACTTAAATTGATAAAGCTAGTCGTAAATAGTATAAAATGTCCTTCGAAAAGTCTTTGCGATGTAAATTGTGGAAAATATCGAAGAAAAACCCTTAATTTAGGTGTAAATTTGAATTTGAATTTTTCAAAGCACCCCCCTTACAACATTTTCAAAATTTAGAAATTTGATATTTTGACTTAAGTTGATAGAGGTAGTCATAAGTAGTATAAAATGTCCTTCAAAAAGTCTTTGCGGTGAAAATTATGAAAAATATCGAAGAAAAACCCTTAATTTAGGTGTAAATTTGAATTTGAATTTTTCAAAGCACCCCCCTTACAACATTTTCAAAATTTTTCAAAATTTAGATTTTTGATATTTTGACTTAAGTTGATAGAGGTAGTCATAAGTAGTATAAAATGTCCTTCGAAAAGTCTTTGCGGTGAAAATTGTGGAAAATATCGAAGAAAAACCCTTAATTTAGGTGTAAATTTGAATTTGAATTTTTCGAAGCACCCCCCTTACAACATTTTCAAAATTTTTCAAAATTTAGATTATCGATATTTTGACTTAAATTGATAAAGCTAGTCATAAATAGTATAAAATGTCCGTCGAAAAGTCTTTGCGATGAAAATTGTGGGAAATATCGAAGAAAAACCCTTAATTTAGGTGTAAATTTGAATTTGAATTTTTCGAAGCACCCCCCTTACAACATTTTCAAAATTTTTCAAAATTTAGAATATCGATATTTTGACTTAAATTGATAAAGCTAGTCATAAATAGTATAAAATGTCCTTCGAAAAGTCTTTGCGATGAAAATTGTGGAAAATATCGAAGAAAAACCCTTAATTTAGGTGTAAATTTGAATTTGAATTTTTCGAAGCACCCCCCTTACAACATTTTCAAAATTTTTCAAAATTTAGAATTTCGATATTTTGACTTAAATTGATAAAGCTAGTCATAAATAGTATAAAATGTCCTTCGAAAAGTCTTTGCGGTGAAAATTGTGGAAAATATCGAAGAAAAACCCTTAATTTAGGTGTAAATTTGAATTTGAATTTTTCGAAGCACCCCCTTACAACATTTTCAAAATTTTTCAAAATTTAGATTATCGATATTTTGACTTAAATTGATAAAGCTAGTCATAAGTAGTATAAAATGTCCTTCGAAAAGTCTTTGCGATGAAAATTGTGGGAAATATCGAAGAAAAACCCTTAATTTAGGTGTAAATTTGAATTTGAATTTTTCGAAGCATCCCCCTTACAACATTTTCAAAATTTTTAAAATGTCCTTCGAAAAGTCTTTGCGATGAAAATTGTGGAAAATATCGAAGAAAAACCCTTAATTTAGGTGTAAATTTGAATTTGAATTTTTCGAAGCACCCCCCTTACAACATTTTCAAAATTTTTCAAAATTTAGAATTTTGATATTTTGACTTAAGTTGATAGAGGTAGTCATAAGTAGTATAAAATGTCCTTCGAAAAGTCTTTGCGGTGAAAATTGTGGAAAATATCGAAGAAAAACCCTTAATTTAGGTGTAAATTTGAATTTGAATTTTTCGAAGCACCCCCTTACAACATTTTCAAAATTTTTCAAAATTTAGATTATCGATATTTTGACTTAAATTGATAAAGCTAGTCATAAATAGTATAAAATGTCCTTCGAAAAATCTTTGCGATGAAAATTGTGGGAAATATCGAAGAAAAACCCTTAATTTAGGTGTAAATTTGAATTTGAATTTTTCGAAGCATCCCCCTTACAACATTTTCAAAATTTTTCAAAATTTAGAATATCGATATTTTGACTTAAATTGATAAAGCTAGTCATAAATAGTATAAAATGTCCTTCGAAAAGTCTTTGCGATGAAAATTGTGGAAAATATCGAAGAAAAACCCTTAATTTAGGTGTAAATTTGAATTTGAATTTTTCGAAGCACCCCCCTTACAACATTTTCAAAATTTTTCAAAATTTAGAATTTTGATATTTTGACATAAATTGATAAAGCTAGTCATAAATAGTATAAAATGTCCTTCGAAAAGTCTTTGCGGTGAAAATTGTGGAAAATATCGAAGAAAAACCCTTAATTTAGGTGTAAATTTGAATTTGAATTTTTCGAAGCATCCCCTTACAACATTTTTAAAATTTTTCAAAATTTAGAATTTCGATATTTTGACTTAAATTGATAAAGCTAGTCATAAATAGTATAAAATGTCCTTCGAAAAGTCTTTGCGATGAAAATTGTGGAAAATATCGAAGAAAAACCCTTAATTTAGGTGTAAATTTGTGATAAAGCACCCCCCTTACAACATTTTCAAAATTTAGAATTTTGATATTTTGACTTAAGTTGATAGAGGTAGTCATAAGTAGTATAAAATGTCCTTCGAAAAGTCTTTGCGATGAAAATTGTGGGAAATATCGAAGAAAAACCCTTAATTTAGGTGTAAATTTGAATTTGAATTTTTCGAAGCACCCCCCTTACAACATTTTCAAAATTTTTCAAAATTTAGATTATCGATATTTTGACCTTAATTGATAAAGCTAGTCATAAGTAGTATAAAATGTCCTTCGAAAAGTCTTTGCGATGAAAATTGTGGGAAATATCGAAGAAAAACCCTTAATTTAGGTGTAAATTTGAATTTGAATTTTTCGAAGCATCCCCCTTACAACATTTTCAAAATTTTTAAAATGTCCTTCGAAAAGTCTTTGCGATGAAAATTGTGGAAAATATCGAAGAAAAACCCTTAATTTAGGTGTAAATTTGAATTTGAATTTTTCGAAGCACCCCCCTTACAACATTTTCAAAATTTTTCAAAATTTAGAATTTTGATATTTTGACTTAAGTTGATAGAGGTAGTCATAAGTAGTATAAAATGTCCTTCGAAAAGTCTTTGCGGTGAAAATTGTGGAAAATATCGAAGAAAAACCCTTAATTTAGGTGTAAATTTGAATTTGAATTTTTCGAAGCACCCCCCTTACAACATTTTCAAAATTTTTCAAAATTTAGATTATCGATATTTTGACTTAAATTGATAAAGCTAGTCATAAATAGTATAAAATGTCCTTCGAAAAATCTTTGCGATGAAAATTGTGGGAAATATCGAAGAAAAACCCTTAATTTAGGTGTAAATTTGAATTTGAATTTTTCGAAGCATCCCCCTTACAACATTTTCAAAATTTTTCAAAATTTAGAATATCGATATTTTGACTTAAATTGATAAAGCTAGTCATAAATAGTATAAAATGTCCTTCGAAAAGTCTTTGCGATGAAAATTGTGGAAAATATCGAAGAAAAACCCTTAATTTAGGTGTAAATTTGAATTTGAATTTTTCGAAGCACCCCCCTTACAACATTTTCAAAATTTTTCAAAATTTAGAATTTTGATATTTTGACTTAAATTGATAAAGCTAGTCATAAGTAGTATAAAATGTCCTTCGAACAGTCTTTACGATGAAAGTTGTGGAAAATATCGAAAAAAACCCTTAATTTAGGTGTAAATTTGTGATAAAGCACCCCCCTTACAACATTTTCAAAATTTTTCAAAATTTAGAATTTCGATATTTTGACTTAAATTGATAAAGCTAGTCATAAATAGTATAAAATGTCCTTCGAAAAGTCTTTGCGATGAAAATTGTGGAAAATATCGAAGAAAAACCCTTAATTTAGGTGTAAATTTGAATTTGAATTTTTCGAAGCACCCCCCTTACAACATTTTCAAAATTTTTCAAAATTTAGAATTTCGATATTTTGACTTAAATTGATAAAGCTAGTCATAAGTAGTATAAAATGTCCTTCGAACAGTCTTTACGATGAAAGTTGTGGAAAATATCGAAGAAAAACCCTTAATTTAGGTGTAAATTTGTGATAAAGCACCCCCCTTACAACATTTTCAAAATTTTTCAAAATTTAGAATTTCGATATTTTGACTTAAATTGATAAAGCTAGTCATAAATAGTATAAAATGTCCTTCGAAAAATCTTTGCGGTGAAAATTGTGGAAAATATCGAAGAAAAACCCTTAATTTAGGTGTAAATTTGAATTTGAATTTTTCGAAGCACCCCCCTTACAACATTTTCAAAATTTAGAATTTTGATATTTTGACTTAAATTGATAGAGGTAGTCAAAAGTAGTATACAATGTCCTTCGAAAAGTCTTTGCGATGAAAATTGTGGAAAATATTGAAGAAAAACCCTTAATTTAGGTGTAAATTTGAATTTGAATTTTTCGAAGCACCCCCCTTACAACATTTTCAAAATTTTTCAAAATTTAGAATATCGATATTTTGACTTAAATTGATAAAGCTAGTCATAAATAGTATAAAATGTCCTTCGAAAAGTCTTTGCGATGAAAATTGTGGAAAATATCGAAGAAAAACCCTTAATTTAGGTGTAAATTTCAATTTGAATTTTTCGAAGCACCCCCCTTACAACATTTTCAAAATTTTTCAAAATTTAGAATTTTGATATTTTGACTTAACTTGATAGAGGTAGTCATAAGTAGTATAAAATGTCCTTCAAAAAGTCTTTGCGGTGAAAATTGTGAAAAATATCGAAGAAAAACCCTTAATTTAGGTGTAAATTTGAATTTGAATTTTTCGAAGCACCCCACAACATTTTCAAAATTTTTAAAAATTTAGAATTTTGATATTTTGACTTAAATTGATAGAGGTAGTCATAAGTAGTATAAAATGTCCTTCGAAAAGTCTTTGCGATGAAAATTGTGGAAAATATCGAAGAAAAACCCTTAATTTAGGTGTAAATTTGAATTTGAATTTTTCGAAGCACCCCCCTGACAACATTTTCAAAATTTTTCAATATTTGGAATATCGATATTTTGACTTAAATTGATAAAGCTAGTCATAAATAGTATAAAATGTCCTTCGAAAAGTCTTTGCGGTGAAAATTGTGGAAAATATCGAAGAAAAACCCTTAATTTAGGTGTAAATTTGAATTTGAATTTTTCGAAGCACCCCCCTTACAACATTTTCAAAATTTTTCAATATTTAGAATTTCGATATTTTGACTTAAATTGATAAAGCTAGTCATAAATAGTATAAAATGTCCTTCGAAAAGTCTTTGCGACGAAAATTGTGGAAAATATCGAAGAAAAACCCTTAATTTAGGTGTAAATTTGTGATAAAGCACCCCCCTTACAACATTTTCAAAATTTTTCAAAATTTAGAATTTTGGTATTTTGACTTAAGTTGATAGAGGTAGTCATAAGTAGTATAAAATGTCCTTCGAAGAGTCTTTGCGATGAAAATTGTGAAAAATATCGAAGAAAAACCCTTAATTTAGGTGTAAATTTGAATTTGAATTTTTCGAAGCACCCCCCTTACAACATTTTCAAAATTTTTCAAAATTTAGAATTTTGATATTTTGACTTAAATTGATAGAGGTAGTCATAAGTAGTATAAAATGTCCTTCGAAAAGTCTTTGCGATGAAAATTGTGGAAAATATCGAAGAAAAACCCTTAATTTAGGTGTAAATTTGAATTTGAATTTTTCGAAGCACCCCCCTTACAACATTTTTAAAATTTTTCAAAACTTAGAATTTCGATATTTTGACTTAAATTGATAAAGCTAGTCATGAATAGTATAAAATTTCCTTCGAAAAGTCTTTGCGGTGAAAATTGTGGAAAATATCGAAGAAAAACCCTTAATTTCGGTGTAAATTTGTGATAAAGCACCCCCCTTACAACATTTTCAAAATTTTTCAAAATTTAGAATTTTGATATTTTGACTTAAGTTGATAGAGGTAGTCATAAGTAGTATAAAATGTCCTTCAAAAAGTCTTTGCGGTGAAAATTGTGAAAAATATCGAAGAAAAACCCTTAATTTAGGTGTAAATTTGAATTTGAATTTTTCGAAGCACCCCCCTTACAACATTTTAAAAATTTTTCAAAATTTAGAATTTTGATATTTTGACTTAAATTGATAGAGGTAGTCATAAGTAGTATAAAATGTCCTTCGAAAAGTCTTTGCGATGAAAATTGTGGAAAATATCGAAGAAAAACCCTTAATTTAGGTGTAAATTTGAATTTGAATTTTTCGAAGCACCCCCCTTACAACATTTTAAAAATTTTTCAAAATTTAGAATATCGATATTTTGACTTAAATTGATAAAGCTAGTCATAAATAGTATAAAATGTCCTTCGAAAAGTCTTTGCGATGAAAATTGTGGAAAATATCGAAGAAAAACCCTTAATTTAGGTGTAAATTTGAATTTGAATTTTTCGAAGCACCCCCCTTACAACATTTTCAAAATTTTTCAAAATTTAGAATTTTGATATTTTGACTTAAGTTGATAGAGGTAGTCATAAGTAGTATAAAATGTCCTTCGAAAAGTCTTTGCGGTGAAAATTGTGAAAAATATCGAAGAAAAACCCTTAATTTAGGTGTAAATTTCAATTTGAATTTTTCGAAGCACCCCCCTTACAACATAATCAATTTTTTTAAAAATTTAGAAATTTGATATTTTGACTTAAGTTGATAGAGGTAGTCATAAGTAGTATAAAATGTCCTTCGAAAAGTCTTTGCGGTGAAAATTGTGGAAAATATCGAAGAAAAACCCTTAATTTAGGTGTAAATTTGAATTTGAATTTTTCGAAGCACCCCCCTTACAACATTTTTAAAAATTTTCAAAACTTAGAATTTCGATATTTTGACTTAAATTGATAAAGCTAGTCATGAATAGTATAAAATTTCCTTCGAAAAGTCTTTGCGGTGAAAATTGTGGAAAATATCGAAGAAAAACCCTTAATTTAGGTGTAAACTTGAATTTGAATTTTTCGAAGCACCCCCCTTACAACATTTTCAAAATTTTTCAAAATTTAGAATTTCGATATTTTGACTTAAATTGATAAAGCTAGTCATAAATAGTATAAAATTTCCTTCGAAAAGTCTTTGCGATGAAAATTGTGGAAAATATCGAAGAAAAACCCTTAATTTAGGTGTAAATTTGAATTTGAATTTTTCGAAGCACCCCCCTTACAACATTTTCAAAATTTTTCAAAATTTCGAATTTCGATATTTTGACTTAAATTGATAAAGCTAGTCATAAATAGTATAAAATGTCCTTCGAAAAGTCTTTGCGATGAAAATTGTCGAAAATATCGAAGAAAAACCCTTAATTTCGGTGTAAATTTGTGATAAAGCACCCCCCTTACAACATTTTCAAAATTTTTCAAAATTTAGAATTTTGATATTTTGACTTAAGTTGATAGAGGTAGTCATAAGTAGTATAAAATGTCCTTCAAAAAGTCTTTGCGGTGAAAATTGTGAAAAATATCGAAGAAAAACCCTTAATTTAGGTGTAAATTTGAATTTGAATTTTTCGAAGCACCCCCCTTACAACATTTTAAAATTTTTCAAAATTTAGAATTTTGATATTTTGACTTAAATTGATAGAGGTAGTCATAAGTAGTATAAAATGTCCTTCGAAAAGTCTTTGCGATGAAAATTGTGGAAAATATCGAAGAAAAACCCTTAATTTAGGTGTAAATTTGAATTTGAATTTTTCGAAGCACCCCCCTTACAACATTTTAAAAATTTTTCAAAATTTAGAATATCGATATTTTGACTTAAATTGATAAAGCTAGTCATAAATAGTATAAAATGTCCTTCGAAAAGTCTTTGCGATGAAAATTGTGGAAAATATCGAAGAAAAACCCTTAATTTAGGTGTAAATTTGAATTTGAATTTTTCGAAGCACCCCCCTTACAACATTTTCAAAATTTTTCAAAATTTAGAATTTTGATATTTTGACTTAAGTTGATAGAGGTAGTCATAAGTAGTATAAAATGTCCTTCGAAAAGTCTTTGCGGTGAAAATTGTGAAAATATCGAAGAAAAACCCTTAATTTAGGTGTAAATTTCAATTTGAATTTTTCGAAGCACCCCCCTTACAACATTTTCAAAATTTTTCAAAATTTAGAATTTTGATATTTTGACTTAAATTGATAGAGGTAGTCATAAGTAGTATAAAATGTCCTTCGAAAAGTCTTTGCGATGAAAATTGTGGAAAATATCGAAGAAAAACCCTTAATTTAGGTGTAAATTTGAATTTGAATTTTTCGAAGCACCCCCCTTACAACATTTTTAAAATTTTTCAAAATTTAGAATTTCGATATTTTGACTTAAATTGATAAAGCTAGTCATAAATAGTATAAAATGTCCTTCGAAAAGTCTTTGCGGTGAAAATTGTGGAAAATATCGAAGAAAAACCCTTAATTTAGGTGTAAATTTGAATTTGAATTTTTCGAAGCACCCCCCTTACAACATTTTCAAAATTTTTCAAAATTTAGAATTTCGATATTTTGACTTAAATTGATAAAGCTAGTCATAAATAGTATAAAATGTCCTTCGAAAAGTCTTTGCGATGAAAATTGTGGAAAATATCGAAGAAAAACCCTTAATTTAGGTGTAAATTTGAATTTGAATTTTTCGAAGCACCCCCTTACAACATTTTCAAAATTTTTCAAAATTTAGAATTTTGATATTTTGACTTAAGTTGATAGAGGTAGTCATAAGTAGTATAAAATGTCCTTCAGAAAGTCTTTGCGGTGAAAATTATGAAAAATATCGAAGAAAAACCCTTAATTTAGGTGTAAATTTGAATTTGAATTTTTCAAAGCACCCCCTTACAACATTTTCAAAATTTTTCAAAATTTAGAATTTTGATATTTTGACTTAAGTTGATAGAGGTAGTCATAAGTAGTATAAAATGTCCTTCGAAAAGTCTTTGCGGTGAAAATTGTGGAAAATATCGAAGAAAAACCCTTAATTTAGGTGTAAATTTGAATTTGAATTTTTCGAAGCACCCCCTTACAACATTTTCAAAATTTTTCAAAATTTAGAATTTCGATATTTTGACTTAAATTGATAAAGCTAGTCATAAATAGTATAAAATGTCCTTCGAAAAGTCTTTGCGATGAAAATTGTGGAAAATATCGAAGAAAAACCCTTAATTTAGGTGTAAATTTGAATTTGATTAAAGCACCCCCCTTACAACATTTTCAAAATTTTTCAAAATTTAGAATTTTGGTATTTTGACTTAAATTGATAGAGGTAGTCATAAGTAGTATAAAATGTCCTTCGAAAAGTCTTTGCGGTGAAAATTGTGAAAAATATCGAAGAAAAACCCTTAATTTAGGTGTAAATTTGAATTTGAATTTTTCGAAGCACCCCCCTTACAACATTTTCAAAATTTTTCAAAATTTAGAATTTTGATATTTTGTCTTAAATTGATAAAGCTAGTCATAAGTAGTATAAAATGTCCTTTGAAAAGTCTTTGCGATGAAAATTGTGGAAAATATCGAAGAAAAACCCTTAATTTAGGTGTAAATTTGAATTTGAATTTTTCGAAGCACCCCCCTTACAACATTTTCAAAATTTTTCAAAATTTAGAATTTCGATATTTTGACTTAAATTGATAAAGCTAGTCATAAATAGTATAAAATGTCCTTCGAAAAGTCTTTGCGGTGAAAATTGTGGAAAATATCGAAGAAAAACCCTTAATTTAGGTGTAAATTTGAATTTGAATTTTTCGAAGCACCCCCTTACAACATTTTCAAAATTTTTCAAAATTTAGAATTTCGATATTTTGACTTAAATTGATAAAGCTAGTCATAAATAGTATAAAATGTCCTTCGAAAAGTCTTTGCGATGAAAATTGTGGAAAATATCGAAGAAAAACCCTTAATTTAGGTGTAAATTTGAATTTGAATTTTTCGAAGCACCCCCCTTACAACATTTTCAAAATTTTTCAAAATTTAGAATTTTGATATTTTGACTTAAATTGATAGAGGTAGTCATAAGTAGTATAAAATGTCCTTCGAAAAGTCTTTGCGGTGAAAATTGTGGAAAATATCGAAGAAAAACCCTTAATTTAGGTGTAAATTTGAATTTGAATTTTTCGAAGCACCCCCTTACAACATTTTCAAAATTTTTCAAAATTTAGAATTTCGATATTTTGACTTAAATTGATAAAGCTAGTCATAAGTAGTATAAAATGTCCTTCGAAAAGTCTTTGCGATGAAAATTGTGGAAAATATCGAAGAAAAACCCTTAATTTAGGTGTAAATTTGAATTTGAATTTTTCGAAGCACCCCCCTTACAACATTTTCAAAATTTTTCAAAATTTAGAATTTCGATATTTTGACTTAAATTGATAAAGCTAGTCATAAATAGTATAAAATGTCCTTCGAAAAGTCTTTGCGGTGAAAATTGTGGAAAATATCGAAGAAAAACCCTTAATTTAGGTGTAAATTTGAATTTGAATTTTTCGAAGCACCCCCTTACAACATTTTCAAAATTTTTCAAAATTTAGAATTTCGATATTTTGACTTAAATTGATAAAGCTAGTCATAAATAGTATAAAATGTCCTTCGAAAAGTCTTTGCGGTGAAAATTGTGGAAAATATCGAAGAAAAACCCTTAATTTAGGTGTAAATTTGAATTTGAATTTTCCGAAGCACCCCCCTTACAACATTTTCAAAATTTTTCAAAATTTAGAATTTTGATATTTTGACTTAAATTGATAAAGCTAGTCATAAATAGTATAAAATGTCCTTCGAAAAGTCTTTGCGATGAAAATTGTGGAAAATATCGAAGAAAAACCCTTAATTTAGGTGTAAATTTGAATTTGAATTTTTCGAAGCACCCCCCCTTACAACATTTTCAAAATTTTTCAAAATTTAGAATTTTGATATTTTGACTTAAATTGATAGAGCTAGTCATAAGTAGTATAAAATGTCCTTCGAAAAGTCTTTGCGATGAAAATTGTGGAAAATATCGAAGAAAAACCCTTAATTTAGGTGTAAATTTGAATTTGAATTTTTCGAAGCACCCCCTTACAACATTTTCAAAATTTTTCAAAATTTAGAATTTCGATATTTTGACTTAAATTGATAAAGCTAGTCATAAATAGTATAAAATGTCCTTCGAAAAGTCTTTGCGATGAAAATTGTGGAAAATATCGAAGAAAAACCCTTAATTTAGGTGTAAATTTGAATTTGAATTTTTCGAAGCACCCCCCTTACAACATTTTCAAAATTTTTCAAAATTTAGAATTTCGATATTTTGACTTAAATTGATAAAGGTAGTCATAAATAGTATAAAATGTCCTTCGAAAAGTCTTTGCGGTGAAAATTGTGGAAAATATCGAAGAAAAACCCTTAATTTAGGTGTAAATTTGAATTTGAATTTTTCGAAGCACCCCCACCCCCTTACAACATTTTCAAAATTTTTCAAAATTTAGAATTTTGATATTTTGACTTAAATTGATAAAGCTAGTCATAAGTAGTATAAAATGTCCTTCGAAAAGTCTTTACGATGAAAATTGTGGAAAATATCGAAGAAAAACCCTTAATTTAGGTGTAAATTTGAATTTGAATTTTTCGAAGCACCCCCTTACAACATTTTCAAAATTTTTCAAAATTTAGAATTTCGATATTTTGACTTAAATTGATAAAGCTAGTCATAAATAGTATAAAATGTCCTTCGAAAAGTCTTTGCGATGAAAATTGTGGAAAATATCGAAGAAAAACCCTTAATTTAGGTGTAAATTTGAATTTGAATTTTTCGAAGCACCCCCCTTACAACATTTTCAAAATTTTTCAAAATTTAGAATTTCGATATTTTGACTTAAATTGATAAAGCTAGTCATAAGTAGTATAAAATGTCCTTCGAAAAGTCTTTACGATGAAAATTGTGGAAAATATCGAAGAAAAACCCTTAATTTAGGTGTAAATTTGAATTTGAATTTTTCGAAGCACCCCCCTTACAACATTTTCAAAATTTTTCAAAATTCAGAATATCGATATTTTGACTTAAATTGATAAAGCTAGTCATAAATAGTATAAAATGTCCTTCGAAAAGTCTTTGCGATGAAAATTGTGGAAAATATCGAAGAAAAACCCTTAATTTAGGTGTAAATTTGAATTTGAATTTTTCCAAGCATCCCCCTTACAACATTTTCAAAATTTTTCAAAATTTAGAATATCGATATTTTGACTTAAATTGATAAAGCTAGTCATAAATAGTATAAAATGTCCTTCGAAAAGTCTTTGCGATGAAAATTGTGGAAAATATCGAAGAAAAACCCTTAATTTAGGTGTAAATTTGAATTTGAATTTTTCGAAGCACCCCCCTTACAACATTTTCAAAATTTTTCAAAATTTAGAATTTCGATATTTTGACTTAAATTGATAAAGCTAGTCATAAATAGTATAAAATGTCCTTCGAAAAGTCTTTGCGGTGAAAATTGTGGAAAATATCGAAGAAAAACCCTTAATTTAGGTGTAAATTTGAATTTGAATTTTTCGAAGCACCCCCCTTACAACATTTTCAAAATTTTTCAAAATTTAGAATTTCGATATTTTGACTTAAATTGATAAAGCTAGTCATAAATAGTATAAAATGTCCTTCGAAAAGTCTTTGCGATGAAAATTGTGGAAAATATCGAAGAAAAACCCTTAATTTAGGTGTAAATTTGTGATAAAGCACCCCCCTTACAACATTTTCAAAATTTTTCAAAATTTAGAATTTTGGTATTTTGACTTAAGTTGATAGAGGTAGTCATAAGTAGTATAAAATGTCCTTCAAAAAGTCTTTGCGGTGAAACTTGTGAAAAATATCGAAGAAAAACCCTTAATTTAGGTGTAAATTTGAATTTGAATTTTTCGAAGCACCCCCCTTACAACATTTTCAAAATTTTTCAAAATTTAGAATTTTTATATTTTGTCTTAAATTGATAGAGGTAGTCATAAGTAGTATAAAATGTCCTTTGAAAAGTCTTTGCGATGAAAATTGTGGAAAATATCGAAGAAAAACCCTTAATTTAGGTGTAAATTTGAATTTGAATTTTTCGAAGCACCCCCCTTACAACATTTTTAAAATTTTTCAAAACTTAGAATTTCGATATTTTGACTTAAATTGATAAAGCTAGTCATAAATAGTATAAAATTTCCTTCGAAAAGTCTTGGCGGTGAAAATTGTGGAAAATATCGAAGAAAAACCCTTAATTTAGGTGTAAATTTCAATTTGAATTTTTCGAAGCACCCCCCTTACAACATTTTCAAAATTTTTCAAAATTTAGAATTTCGATATTTTGACTTAAATTGATAAAGCTAGTCATAAATAGTATAAAATGTCCTTCGAAAAGTCTTTGCGATGAAAATTGTGGAAAATATCGAAGAAAAACCCTTAATTTAGGTGTAAATTTGAATTTGAATTTTTCGAAGCACCCCCCTTACAACATTTTCAAAATTTTTCAAAATTTAGAATTTTGATATTTTGACTTAAGTTGATAGAGGTAGTCATAAGTAGTATAAAATGTCCTTCAGAAAAGTCTTTGCGGTGAAAATTGTGAAAAATATCGAAGAAAAACCCTTAATTTAGGTGTAAATTTGAATTTGAATTTTTCAAAGCACCCCCCTTACAACATTTTCAAAATTTTTCAAAATTAAGAATTTTGATATTTTGACTTAAGTTGATAGAGGTAGTCATAAGTAGTATAAAATGTCCTTCGAAAAGTCTTTGCGGTGAAAATTGTGAAAAATATCGAAGAAAAACCCTTAATTTAGGTGTAAATTTGAATTTGAATTTTTCGAAGCACCCCCCTTACAACATTTTAAAAATTTTTCAAAATTTAGAATTTCGATATTTTGACTTAAATTGATAAAGCTAGTCATAAATAGTATAAAATGTCCTTCGAAAAGTCTTTGCGATGAAAATTGTGGAAAATATCGAAGAAAAACCCTTAATTTAGGTGTAAATTTGTGATAAAGCACCCCCCTTACAACATTTTCAAAATTTTTCAAAATTTAGAATTTTGGTATTTTGACTTAAGTTGATAGAGGTAGTCATAAGTAGTATAAAATGTCCTTCAAAAAGTCTTTGCGGTGAAAATTGTGAAAAATATCGAAGAAAAACCCTTAATTTAGGTGTAAATTTGAATTTGAATTTTTCGAAGCACCCCCCTTACAACATTTTCAAAATTTTTCAAAATTTAGAATTTTGATATTTTGACTTAAATTGATAGAGGTAGTCATAAGTAGTATAAAATGTCCTTTGAAAAGTCTTTGCGATGAAAATTGTGGAAAATATCGAAGAAAAACCCTTAATTTAGGTGTAAATTTGAATTTGAATTTTTCGAAGCACCCCCCTTACAACATTTTTAAAATTTTTCAAAACTTAGAATTTCGATATTTTGACTTAAATTGATAAAGCTAGTCATAAATAGTATAAAATTTCCTTCGAAAAGTCTTTGCGGTGAAAATTGTGGAAAATATCGAAGAAAAACCCTTAATTTAGGTGTAAATTTGAATTTGAATTTTTCGAAGCACCCCCCTTACAACATTTTCAAAATTTTTCAAAATTTAGAATTTCGATATTTTGACTTAAATTGATAAAGCTAGTCATAAATAGTATAAAATGTCCTTCGAAAAGTCTTTGCGATGAAAATTGTGGAAAATATCGAAGAAAAACCCTTAATTTAGGTGTAAATTTGAATTTGAATTTTTCGAAGCACCCCCCTTACAACATTTTCAAAATTTTTAAAAATTTAGAAATTTGATATTTTGACTTAAGTTGATAGAGGTAGTCATAAGTAGTATAAAATGTCCTTCAGAAAGTCTTTGCGGTGAAAATTATGAAAAATATCGAAGAAAAACCCTTAATTTAGGTGTAAATTTGAATTTGAATTTTTCAAAGCACCCCCCTTACAACATTTTCAAAATTTTTCAAAATTAAGAATTTTGATATTTTGACTTAAGTTGATAGAGGTAGTCATAAGTAGTATAAAATGTCCTTCGAAAAGTCTTTGCGGTGAAAATTGTGAAAAATATCGAAGAAAAACCCTTAATTTAGGTGTAAATTTGAATTTGAATTTTTCGAAGCACCCCCCTTACAACATTTTCAAAATTTTTCAAAATTTAGAATTTCGATATTTTGACTTAAATTGATAAAGCTAGTCATAAATTGTATAAAATGTCCTTCGAAAAGTCTTTGCGGTGAAAATTGTGGAAAATATCGAAGAAAAACCCTTAATTTAGGTGTAAATTTGAATTTGAATTTTTCGAAGCACCCCCCTTACAACATTTTCAAAATTTTTCAAAATTTAGAATTTCGATATTTTGACTTAAATTGATAAAGCTAGTCATAAATAGTATAAAATGTCCTTCGAAAAGTCTTTGCGATGAAAATTGTGGAAAATATCGAAGAAAAACCCTTAATTTAGGTGTAAATTTGAATTTGAATTTTTAAAGCACCCCCCTTACAACATTTTCAAAATTTTTCAAAATTTAGAATTTTGATATTTTGACTTAAGTTGATAGAGGTAGTCATAAGTAGTATAAAATGTCCTTCGAAAAGTCTTTGCGGTGAAAATTGTGAAAAATATCGAAGAAAAACCCTTAATTTAGGTGTAAATTTGAATTTGAATTTTTCGAAGCACCCCCCTTACAACATTTTCAAAATTTTTCAAAATTTAGAATTTTGATATTTTGACTTAAATTGATAAGAGGTAGTCATAAGTAGTATAAAATGTCCTTCGAAAAGTCTTTGCGATGAAAATTGTGGAAAATATCGAAGAAAAACCCTTAATTTAGGTGTAAATTTGAATTTGAATTTTTCGAAGCACCCCCCTTACAACATTTTCAAAATTTTTCAAAACTTAGAATTTCGATATTTTGACTTAAATTGATAGAGCTAGTCATAAGTAGTATAAAATGTCCTTCGAAAAGTCTTTGCGATGAAAATTGTGGAAAATATCGAAGAAAAACCCTTAATTTAGGTGTAAATTTGAATTTGAATTTTTCGAAGCACCCCCCTTACAACATTTTCAAAATTTTTCAAAATTTAGAATTTTGATATTTTGACTTAAATTGATAAAGCTAGTCATAAGTAGTATAAAATGTCCTTCGAAAAGTCTTTGCGATGAAAATTGTGGAAAATATCGAAGAAAAACCCTTAATTTAGGTGTAAATTTGAATTTGAATTTTTCGAAGCACCCCCTTACAACATTTTCAAAATTTTTCAAAATTTAGAATATCGATATTTTGACTTAAATTGATAAAGCTAGTCATAAATAGTATAAAATGTCCTTCGAAAAGTCTTTGCGATGAAAATTGTGGAAAATATCGAAGAAAAACCCTTAATTTAGGTGTAAATTTGAATTTGAATTTTTCCAAGCATCCCCCTTACAACATTTTCAAAATTTTTCAAAATTTAGAATATCGATATTTTGACTTAAATTGATAAAGCTAGTCATAAATAGTATAAAATGTCCTTCGAAAAGTCTTTGCGATGAAAATTGTGGAAAATATCGAAGAAAAACCCTTAATTTAGGTGTAAATTTGAATTTGAATTTTTCGAAGCACCCCCCTTACAACATTTTCAAAATTTTTCAAAATTTAGAATTTCGATATTTTGACTTAAATTGATAAAGCTAGTCATAAATAGTATAAAATGTCCTTCGAAAAGTCTTTGCGGTGAAAATTGTGGAAAATATCGAAGAAAAACCCTTAATTTAGGTGTAAATTTGAATTTGAATTTTTCGAAGCACCCCCCTTACAACATTTTCAAAATTTTTCAAAATTTAGAATTTCGATATTTTGACTTAAATTGATAAAGCTAGTCATAAATAGTATAAAATGTCCTTCGAAAAGTCTTTGCGATGAAAATTGTGGAAAATATCGAAGAAAAACCCTTAATTTAGGTGTAAATTTGAATTTGAATTTTTAAAGCACCCCCTTACAACATTTTCAAAATTTTTCAAAATTTAGAATTTTGATATTTTGACTTAAATTGATAGAGGTAGTCATAAGTAGTATAAAATGTCCTTCGAAAAGTCTTTGCGGTGAAAATTGTGGAAAATATCGAAGAAAAACCCTTAATTTAGGTGTAAATTTGAATTTGAATTTTTCGAAGCACCCCCCTTACAACATTTTCAAAATTTTTCAAAATTTAGAATTTTGATATTTTGACTTAAATTGATAGAGGTAGTCATAAGTAGTATAAAATGTCCTTCGAAAAGTCTTTGCGATGAAAATTGTGGAAAATATCGAAGAAAAACCCTTAATTTAGGTGTAAATTTGAATTTGAATTTTTCGAAGCACCCCCCTTACAACATTTTTAAAATTTTTCAAAATTTAGAATTTCGATATTTTGACTTAAATTGATAAAGCTAGTCATAAATAGTATAAAATGTCCTTCGAAAAGTCTTTGCGGTGAAAATTGTGGAAAATATCGAAGAAAAACCCTTAATTTAGGTGTAAATTTGAATTTGAATTTTTCGAAGCACCCCCCTTACAACATTTTCAAAATTTTTCAAAATTTAGAATTTTGATATTTTGACTTAAATTGATAAAGCTAGTCATAAATAGTATAAAATGTCCTTCGAAAAGTCTTTGCGATGAAAATTGTGGAAAATATCGAAGAAAAACCCTTAATTTAGGTGTAAATTTGAATTTGAATTTTTCGAAGCACCCCCCTTACAACATTTTCAAAATTTTTCAAAATTTAGAATTTCGATATTTTGACTTAAATTGATAAAGCTAGTCATAAGTAGTATAAAATGTCCTTCGAAAAGTCTTTGCGGTGAAAATTGTGGAAAATATCGAAGAAAAACCCTTAATTTAGGTGTAAATTTGAATTTGAATTTTTCGAAGCACCCCCCTTACAACATTTTCAAAATTTTTCAAAATTTAGAATTTCGATATTTTGACTTAAATTGATAAAGCTAGTCATAAATAGTATAAAATGTCCTTCGAAAAGTCTTTGCGGTGAAAATTGTGGAAAATATCGAAGAAAAACCCTTAATTTAGGTGTAAATTTGAATTTGAATTTTTCGAAGCACCCCCCTTACAACATTTTCAAAATTTTTCAAAATTTAGAATTTCGATATTTTGACTTAAATTGATAAAGCTAGTCATAAATAGTATAAAATGTCCTTCGAAAAGTCTTTGCGATGAAAATTGTGGAAAATATCGAAGAAAAACCCTTAATTTAGGTGTAAATTTGAATTTGATTTTCAAAGCACCCCCCTTACAACATTTTCAAAATTTTTCAAAATTTAGAATTTTGGTATTTTGACTTAAGTTGATAGAGGTAGTCATAAGTAGTATAAAATGTCCTTCGAAAAGTCTTTGCGGTGAAAATTGTGGAAAATATCGAAGAAAAACCCTTAATTTAGGTGTAAATTTGAATTTGAATTTTTCGAAGCACCCCCCTTACAACATTTTCAAAATTTTTCAAAATTTAGAATTTTGATATTTTGACTTAAATTGATAGAGGTAGTCATAAGTAGTATAAAATGTCCTTCGAAAAGTCTTTGCGATGAAAATTGTGGAAAATATCGAAGAAAAACCCTTAATTTAGGTGTAAATTTGAATTTGAATTTTTCGAACCACCCCCCTTACAACATTTTTAAAATTTTTTAAAACTTAGAATTTCGATATTTTGACTTAAATTGATAAAGCTAGTCATAAATAGTATGAAATTTCCTTCGAAAAGTCTTTGCGGTGAAAATTGTGGAAAATATCGAAGAAAAACCCTTAATTTAGGTGTAAATTTGAATTTGAATTTTTCGAAGCACCCCCCTTACAACATTTTCAAAATTTTTCAAAATTTAGAATTTCGATATTTTGACTTAAATTGATAAAGCTAGTCATAAATAGTATAAAATGTCCTTCGAAAAGTCTTTGCGATGAAAATTGTGGAAAATATCGAAGAAAAACCCTTAATTTAGGTGTAAATTTGAATTTGAATTTTTCGAAGCACCCCCTTACAACATTTTCAAAATTTTTCAAAATTTAGAATTTTGATATTTTGACTTAAATTGATAAAGCTAGTCATAAGTAGTATAAAATGTCCTTCGAAAAGTCTTTGCGGTGAAAATTGTGGAAAATATCGAAGAAAAACCCTTAATTTAGGTGTAAATTTGAATTTGAATTTTTCGAAGCACCCCCTTACAACATTTTCAAAATTTTTCAAAATTTAGAATATCGATATTTTGACTTAAATTGATAAAGCTAGTCATAAATAGTATAAAATGTCCTTCGAAAAGTCTTTGCGATGAAAATTGTGGAAAATATCGAAGAAAAACCCTTAATTTAGGTGTAAATTTGAATTTGAATTTTTCGAAGCACCCCCCTTACAACATTTTCAAAATTTTTCAAAATTTAGAATTTCGATATTTTGACTTAAATTGATAAAGCTAGTCATAAATAGTATAAAATGTCCTTCGAAAAGTCTTTGCGGTGAAAATTGTGGAAAATATCGAAGAAAAACCCCTAATTTAGGTGTAAATTTGAATTTGAATTTTTCGAAGCACCCCCCTTACAACATTTTCAAAATTTTTCAAAATTTAGAATTTCGATATTTTGACTTAAATTGATAAAGCTAGTCATAAATAGTATAAAATGTCCTTCGAAAAGTCTTTGCGGTGAAAATTGTGGAAAATATCGAAGAAAAACCCTTAATTTAGGTGTAAATTTGAATTTGAATTTTTCGAAGCACCCCCCTTACAACATTTTCAAAATTTTTCAAAATTTAGAATATCGATATTTTGACTTAAATTGATAAAGCTAGTCATAAATAGTATAAAATGTCCTTCGAAAAGTCTTTGCGATGAAAATTGTGGAAAATATCGAAGAAAAACCCTTAATTTAGGTGTAAATTTGAATTTGAATTTTTCGAAGCACCCCCCTTACAACATTTTCAAAATTTTTCAAAATTTAGAATTTCGATATTTTGACTTAAATTGATAAAGCTAGTCATAAATAGTATAAAATGTCCTTCGAAAAGTCTTTGCGGTGAAAATTGTGGAAAATATCGAAGAAAAACCCTAATTTAGGTGTAAATTTGAATTTGAATTTTTCGAAGCACCCCCCTTACAACATTTTCAAAATTTTTCAAAATTTAGAATTTCGATATTTTGACTTAAATTGATAAAGCTAGTCATAAATAGTATAAAATGTCCTTCGAAAAGTCTTTGCGGTGAAAATTGTGGAAAATATCGAAGAAAAAACCTTAATTTAGGTGTAAATTTGAATTTGAATTTTTCGAAGCACCCCCCTTACAACATTTTCAAAATTTTTCAAAATTTAGAATTTTGATATTTTGACTTAAATTGATAAAGCTAGTCATAAGTAGTATAAAATGTCCTTCGAAAAGTCTTTGCGATGAAAATTGTGGAAAATATCGAAGAAAAAACCCTTAATTTAGGTGTAAATTTGAATTTGAATTTTTCGAAGCACCCCCCTTACAACATTTTCAAAATTTTTCAAAATTTAGAATTTTGATATTTTGACTTAAATTGATAAAGCTAGTCATAAGTAGTATAAAATGTCCTTCGAAAAGTCTTTGCGATGAAAATTGTGGAAAATATCGAAAAAAAACCCTTAATTTAGGTGTAAATTTGAATTTGAATTTTTCGAAGCACCCCCCTTACAACATTTTCAAAATTTTTCAAAATTTAGAATTTCGATATTTTGACTTAAATTGATAGAGGTAGTCATAAGTAGTATAAAATGTCCTTCGAAAAGTCTTTGCGGTGAAAATTGTGGAAAATATCGAAGAAAAACCCTTAATTTAGGTGTAAATTTGAATTTGAATTTTTCGAAGCACCCCCCTTACAACATTTTCAAAATTTTTCAAAATTTAGAATTTCGATATTTTGACTTAAATTGATAAAGCTAGTCATAAATAGTATAAAATGTCCTTCGAAAAGTCTTTGCGATAAAAATTGTGGAAAATATCGAAGAAAAACCCTTAATTTAGGTGTAAATTTGAATTTGAATTTTTCGAAGCACCCCCCTTACAACATTTTCAAAATTTTTCAAAATTTAGAATTTTGATATTTTGACTTAAATTGATAGAGCTAGTCATAAATAGTATAAAATGTCCTTCGAAAAGTCTTTGCGGTGAAAATTGTGGAAAATATCGAAGAAAAACCCTTAATTTAGGTGTAAATTTGAATTTGAATTTTTCGAAGCACCCCCTTACAACATTTTCAAAATTTTTCAAAATTTAGAATTTTGATATTTTGACTTAAATTGATAAAGCTAGTCATAAGTAGTATAAAATGTCCTTCGAAAAGTCTTTGCGGTGAAAATTGTGGAAAATATCGAAGAAAAACCCTTAATTTAGGTGTAAATTTGAATTTGAATTTTTCGAAGCACCCCCCTTACAACATTTTCAAAATTTTTCAAAATTTAGAATTTCGATATTTTGACTTAAATTGATAAAGCTAGTCATAAATAGTATAAAATGTCCTTCGAAAAGTCTTTGCGATGAAAATTGTGGAAAATATCGAAGAAAAACCCTTAATTTAGGTGTAAATTTGAATTTGAATTTTTCGAAGCACCCCCCTTACAACATTTTCAAAATTTTTCAAAATTTAGAATTTCGATATTTTGACTTAAATTGATAAAGCTAGTCATAAATAGTATAAAATGTCCTTCGAAAAGTCTTTGCGGTGAAAATTGTGGAAAATATCGAAGAAAAACCCTTAATTTAGGTGTAAATTTGAATTTGAATTTTTCGAAGCACCCCCCTTACAACATTTTCAAAATTTTTCAAAATTTAGAATTTCGATATTTTGACTTAAATTGATAAAGCTAGTCATAAATAGTATAAAATGTCCTTCGAAAAGTCTTTGCGGTGAAAATTGTGGAAAATATCGAAGAAAAACCCTTAATTTAGGTGTAAATTTGAATTTGAATTTTTCGAAGCACCCCCTTACAACATTTTCAAAATTTTTCAAAATTTAGAATTTTGATATTTTGACTTAAATTGATAAAGCTAGTCATAAGTAGTATAAAATGTCCTTCGAAAAGTCTTTGCGATGAAAATTGTGGAAAATATCGAAGAAAAACCCTTAATTTAGGTGTAAATTTGAATTTGAATTTTTCGAAGCACCCCCTTACAACATTTTCAAAATTTTTCAAAATTTAGAATTTTGATATTTTGACTTAAATTGATAAAGCTAGTCATAAGTAGTATAAAATGTCCTTCGAAAAGTCTTTGCGATGAAAATTGTGGAAAATATCGAAAAAAAAACCCTTAATTTAGGTGTAAATTTGAATTTGAATTTTTCGAAGCACCCCCCTTACAACATTTTCAAAATTTTTCAAAATTTAGAATTTCGATATTTTGACTTAAATTGATAAAGCTAGTCATAAGTAGTATAAAATGTCCTTCGAAAAGTCTTTGCGGTGAAAATTGTGGAAAATATCGAAGAAAAACCCTTAATTTAGGTGTAAATTTGAATTTGAATTTTTCGAAGCACCCCCCTTACAACATTTTTAAAAATTTTCAAAATTTAGAATTTCGATATTTTGACTTAAATTGATAAAGCTAGTCATAAATAGTATAAAATGTCCTTCGAAAAGTCTTTGCGGTGAAAATTGTGGAAAATATCGAAGAAAAACCCTTAATTTAGGTGTAAATTTGAATTTGAATTTTTCGAAGCACCCCCCTTACAACATTTTCAAAATTTTTCAAAATTTAGAATTTCGATATTTTGACTTAAATTGATAAAGCTAGTCATAAATAGTATAAAATGTCCTTCGAAAAGTCTTTGCGATGAAAATTGTGGAAAATATCGAAGAAAAACCCTTAATTTAGGTGTAAATTTGAATTTGAATTTTTCGAAGCACCCCCCTTACAACATTTTCAAAATTTTTAAAAATTTAGAATTTTGATATTTTGACTTAAGTTGATAGAGGTAGTCATAAGTAGTATAAAATGTCCTTCGAAAAGTCTTTGCGGTGAAAATTGTGAAAAATATCGAAGAAAAACCCTTAATTTAGGTGTAAATTTGAATTTGAATTTTTCGAAGCACCCCCCTTACAACATTTTCAAAATTTTTCAAAATTTAGAATATCGATATTTTGACTTAAATTGATAAAGCTAGTCATAAATAGTATAAAATGTCCTTCGAAAAGTCTTTGCGATGAAAATTGTGGGAAATATCGAAGAAAAACCCTTAATTTAGGTGTAAATTTGAATTTGAATTTTTCGAAGCATCCCCCTTACAACATTTTCAAAATTTAGAATATCGATATTTTGACTTAAATTGATAAAGCTAGTCATAAATAGTATAAAATGTCCTTCGAAAAGTCTTTGCGATGAAAATTGTGGAAAATATCGAAGAAAAACCCTTAATTTAGGTGTAAATTTGAATTTGAATTTTTCGAAGCACCCCCCTTACAACATTTTCAAAATTTTTCAAAATTTAGAATTTTGATATTTTGACTTAAATTGATAAAGCTAGTCATAAATAGTATAAAATGTCCTTCGAAAAGTCTTTGCGATGAAAATTTTGGAAAATATCGAAGAAAAACCCTTAATTTCGGTGTAAATTTGTGATAAAGCACCCCCTTACAACATTTTCAAAATTTTTCAAAATTTAGAATTTTGATATTTTGACTTAAGTTGATAGAGGTAGTCATAAGTAGTATAAAATGTCCTTCAAAAAGTCTTTGCGGTGAAAATTGGGAAAAATATCGAAGAAAAACCCTTAATTTAGGTGTAAATTTGAATTTGAATTTTTCGAAGCACCCCCCTTACAACATTTTCAAAATTTTTCAAAATTTAGAATTTTGATATTTTGACTTAAATTGATAGAGGTAGTCATAAGTAGTATAAAATGTCCTTCGAAAAGTCTTTGCGATGAAAATTGTGGGAAATATCGAAGAAAAACCCTTAATTTAGGTGTAAATTTGAATTTGAATTTTTCGAAGCACCCCCCTTACAACATTTTCAAAATTTTTCAAAATTTAGAATATCGATATTTTGACTTAAATTGATAAAGCTAGTCATAAATAGTATGAAATGTCCTTCGAAAAGTCTTTGCGATGAAAATTGTGGAAAATATCGAAGAAAAACCCTTAATTTAGGTGTAAATTTGAATTTGAATTTTTCGAAGCACCCCCCTTACAACATTTTCAAAATTTTTCAAAATTTAGAATTTTGATATTTTGACTTAAGTTGATAGAGGTAGTCATAAGTAGTATAAAATGTCCTTCGAAAAGTCTTTGCGGTGAAAATTGTGAAAAATATCGAAGAAAAAACCTTAATTTAGGTGTAAATTTGAATTTGAATTTTTCGAAGCACCCCCCTTACAACATTTTCAAAATTTTTCAAAATTTAGAATTTTGATATTTTGACTTAAATTGATAAAGCTAGTCATAAGTAGTATAAAATGTCCTTCGAACAGTCTTTACGATGAAAATTGTGGAAAATATCGAAGAAAAACCCTTAATTTAGGTGTAAATTTGAATTTGAATTTTTCGAAGCACCCCCCTTACAACATTTTCAAAATTTTTCAAAATTTAGAATATCGATATTTTGACTTAAATTGATAAAGCTAGTCATAAATAGTATAAAATGTCCTTCGAAAAGTCTTTGCGATGAAAATTGTGGAAAATATCGAAGAAAAACCCTTAATTTAGGTGTAAATTTGAATTTGAATTTTTCCAAGCATCCCCCTTACAACATTTTCAAAATTTTTCAAAATTTAGAATATCGATATTTTGAATTAAATTGATAAAGCTAGTCATAAATAGTATAAAATGTCCTTCGAAAAGTCTTTGCGATGAAAATTGTGGAAAATATCGAAGAAAAACCCTTAATTTAGGTGTAAATTTGAATTTGAATTTTTCGAAGCACCCCCCCTTACAACATTTTCAAAATTTTTCAAAATTTAGAATTTCGATATTTTGACTTAAATTGATAAAGCTAGTCATAAATAGTATAAAATGTCCTTCGAAAAGTCTTTGCGGTGAAAATTGTGGAAAATATCGAAGAAAAACCCTTAATTTAGGTGTAAATTTGAATTTGAATTTTTCGAAGCACCCCCCTTACAACATTTTCAAAATTTTTCAAAATTTAGAATTTTGATATTTTGACTTAAATTGATAGAGCTAGTCATAAGTAGTATAAAATGTCCTTCGAAAAGTCTTTGCGATGAAAATTGTGAAAAATATCGAAGAAAAACCCTTAATTTAGGTGTAAATTTGAATTTGAATTTTTCGAAGCACCCCCCTTACAACATTTTCAAAATTTTTCAAAATTTAGAATTTTGATATTTTGACTTAAATTGATAGAGCTAGTCATAAGTAGTATAAAATGTCCTTCGAAAAGTCTTTGCGATGAAAATTGTGGAAAATATCGAAGAAAAACCCTTAATTTAGGTGTAAATTTGAATTTGAATTTTTCGAAGCACCCCCCTTACAACATTTTTAAAATTTTTCAAAACTTAGAATTTCGATATTTAGGTGTAAATTTGAATGTGAATTTTTCGAAGCACCCCCCTTACAACATTTTCAAAATTTTTCAAAATTTAGAATTTTGATATTTTGACTTAAGTTGATAGAGGTAGTCATAAGTAGTATAAAATGTCCTTCGAAAAGTCTTTGCGGTGAAAATTGTGAAAAATATCGAAGAAAAACCCTTAATTTAGGTGTAAATTTGAATTTGAATTTTTCGAAGCACCCCCCTTACAACATTTTCAAAATTGTTCAAAATTTAGAATATCGATATTTTGACTTAAATTGATAAAGCTAGTCATAAATAGTATAAAATGTCCTTCGAAAAGTCGTTGCGATGAAAATTGTGGGAAATATCGAAGAAAAACCCTTAATTTAGGTGTAAATTTGAATTTGAATTTTTCGAAGCATCCCCCTTACAACATTTTCAAAATTTAGAATATCGATATTTTGACTTAAATTGATAAAGCTAGTCATAAATAGTATAAAATGTCCTTCGAAAAGTCTTTGCGACGAAAATTGTGGAAAATATCGAAGAAAAACCCTTAATTTAGGTGTAAATTTGAATTTGAATTTTTCGAAGCACCCCCTTACAACATTTTCAAAATTTTTCAAAATTTAGAATTTCGATATTTTGACTTAAATTGATAAAGCTAGTCATAAATAGTATAAAATGTCCTTCGAAAAGTCTTTGCGATGAAAATTGTGGAAAATATCGAAGAAAAACCCTTAATTTAGGTGTAAATTTGAATTTGAATTTTTCGAAGCACCCCCCTTACAACATTTTCAAAATTTTTCAAAATTTAGAATTTTGATATTTTGACTTAAATTGATAGAGGTAGTCATAAGTAGTATAAAATGTCCTTCGAAAAGTCTTTGCGATGAAAATTGTGGAAAATATCGAAGAAAAACCCTTAATTTAGGTGTAAATTTGAATTTGAAGTTTTCGAAGCACCCCCCTTACAACATTTTAAAATTTTTCAAAATTTAGAATATCGATATTTTGACTTAAATTGATAAAGCTAGTCATAAATAGTATGAAATGTCCTTCGAAAAGTCTTTGCGATGAAAATTGTGGAAAATATCGAAGAAAAACCCTTAATTTAGGTGTAAATTTGAATTTGAATTTTTCGAAGCACCCCCCTTACAACATTTTCAAAATTTTTCAAAATTTAGAATTTTGATATTTTGACTTAAGTTGATAGAGGTAGTCATAAGTAGTATAAAATGTCCTTCGAAAAGTCTTTGCGGTGAAAATTGTGAAAAATATCGAAGAAAAACCTTAATTTAGGTGTAAATTTGAATTTGAATTTTTCGAAGCACCCCCCTTACAACATTTTCAAAATTTTTCAAAATTTAGAATTTTGATATTTTGACTTAAATTAATAAAGCTAGTCATAAGTAGTATAAAATGTCCTTCGAACAGTCTTTACGATGAAAATTGTGGAAAATGTCGAAGAAAAACCCTTAATTTAGGTGTAAATTTGAATTTGAATTTTTCGAAGCACCCCCCTTACAACATATTCAAAATTTTTCAAAATTCAGAATATCGATATTTTGACTTAAATTGATAAAGCTAGTCATAAATAGTATAAAATGTCCTTCGAAAAGTCTTTGCGATGAAAATTGTGGAAAATATCGAAGAAAAACCCTTAATTTAGGTGTAAATTTGAATTTGAATTTTTCGAAGCACCCCCCTTACAACATTTTTAAAATTTTTCAAAACTTAGAATTTCGATATTTAGGTGTAAATTTGAATGTGAATTTTTCGAAGCACCCCCCTTACAACATTTTCAAAATTTTTCAAAATTTAGAATTTTGATATTTTGACTTAAGTTGATAGAGGTAGTCATAAGTAGTATAAAATGTCCTTCGAAAAGTCTTTGCGGTGAAAATTGTGAAAAATATCGAAGAAAAACCCTTAATTTAGGTGTAAATTTGAATTTGAATTTTTCGAAGCACCCCCCTTACAACATTTTCAAAATTGTTCAAAATTTAGAATATCGATATTTTGACTTAAATTGATAAAGCTAGTCATAAATAGTATAAAATGTCCTTCGAAAAGTCGTTGCGATGAAAATTGTGGGAAATATCGAAGAAAAACCCTTAATTTAGGTGTAAATTTGAATTTGAATTTTTCGAAGCATCCCCCTTACAACATTTTCAAAATTTAGAATATCGATATTTTGACTTAAATTGATAAAGCTAGTCATAAATAGTATAAAATGTCCTTCGAAAAGTCTTTGCGGTGAAAATTGTGGAAAATATCGAAGAAAAACCCTTAATTTAGGTGTAAATTTGAATTTGAATTTTTCGAAGCACCCCCTTACAACATTTTCAAAATTTTTCAAAATTTAGAATTTCGATATTTTGACTTAAATTGATAAAGCTAGTCATAAATAGTATAAAATGTCCTTCGAAAAGTCTTTGCGATGAAAATTGTGGAAAATATCGAAGAAAAACCCTTAATTTAGGTGTAAATTTGAATTTGAATTTTTCGAAGCACCCCCCTTACAACATTTTCAAAATTTTTCAAAATTTAGAATTTTGATATTTTGACTTAAATTGATAGAGGTAGTCATAAGTAGTATAAAATGTCCTTCGAAAAGTCTTTGCGATGAAAATTGTGGAAAATATCGAAGAAAAACCCTTAATTTAGGTGTAAATTTGAATTTGAAGTTTTCGAAGCACCCCCCTTACAACATTTTTAAAATTTTTCAAAATTTAGAATATCGATATTTTGACTTAAATTGATAAAGCTAGTCATAAATAGTATGAAATGTCCTTCGAAAAGTCTTTGCGATGAAAATTGTGGAAAATATCGAAGAAAAACCCTTAATTTAGGTGTAAATTTGAATTTGAATTTTTCGAAGCACCCCCTTACAACATTTTCAAAATTTTTCAAAATTTAGAATTTTGATATTTTGACTTAAGTTGATAGAGGTAGTCATAAGTAGTATAAAATGTCCTTCGAAAAGTCTTTGCGGTGAAAATTGTGAAAAATATCGAAGAAAAAACCTTAATTTAGGTGTAAATTTGAATTTGAATTTTTCGAAGCACCCCCCTTACAACATTTTCAAAATTTTTCAAAATTTAGAATTTTGATATTTTGACTTAAATTGATAAAGCTAGTCATAAGTAGTATAAAATGTCCTTCGAACAGTCTTTACGATGAAAATTGTGGAAAATGTCGAAGAAAAACCCTTAATTTAGGTGTAAATTTGAATTTGAATTTTTCGAAGCACCCCCCTTACAACATATTCAAAATTTTTCAAAATTCAGAATATCGATATTTTGACTTAAATTGATAAAGCTAGTCATAAATAGTATAAAATGTCCTTCGAAAAGTCTTTGCGATGAAAATTGTGGAAAATATCGAAGAAAAACCCTTAATTTAGGTGTAAATTTGAATTTGAATTTTTCCAAGCATCCCCCTTACAACATTTTCAAAATTTTTCAAAATTTAGAATATCGATATTTTGAATTAAATTGATAAAGCTAGTCATAAATAGTATAAAATGTCCTTCGAAAAGTCTTTGCGATGAAAATTGTGGAAAATATCGAAGAAAAACCCTTAATTTAGGTGTAAATTTGAATTTGAATTTTTCGAAGCACCCCCCTTACAACATTTTTAAAATTTTTCAAAACTTACAATTTCGATATTTTGACTTAAATTGATAAAGCTAGTCATGAATAGTATAAAATTTCCTTCGAAAAGTCTTTGCGGTGAAAATTGTGGAAAATATCGAAGAAAAACCCTTAATTTAGGTGTAAATTTGAATTTGAATTTTTCGAAGCACCCCCCTTACAACATTTTCAAAATTTTTCAAAATTTAGAATTTTGATATTTTGACTTAAGTTGATAGAGGTAGTCATAAGTAGTATAAAATGTCCTTCGAAAAGTCTTTGCGGTGAAAATTGTGGAAAATATCGAAGAAAAACCCTTAATTTAGGTGTAAATTTGAATTTGAATTTTTCGAAGCACCCCCCTTACAACATTTTCAAAATTTTTCAAAATTTAGATTATCGATATTTTGACTTAAATTGATAAAGCTAGTCATAAATAGTATAAAATGTCCTTCGAAAAATCTTTGCGATGAAAATTGTGGGAAATATCGAAGAAAAACCCTTAATTTAGGTGTAAATTTGAATTTGAATTTTTCGAAGCATCCCCCTTACAACATTTTCAAAATTTTTCAAAATTTAGAATTTCGATATTTTGACTTAAATTGATAAAGCTAGTCATAAATAGTTATAAAATGTCCTTCGAAAAGTCTTTGCGATGAAAATTGTGGAAAATATCGAAGAAAAACCCTTAATTTAGGTGTAAATTTGAATTTGAATTTTTCGAAGCACCCCCCTTACAACATTTTCAAAATTTTTCAAAATTTAGAATTTCGATATTTTGACTTAAATTGATAAAGCTAGTCATAAATAGTATAAAATGTCCTTCGAAAAGTCTTTGCGGTGAAAATTGTGGAAAATATCGAAGAAAAACCCTTAATTTAGGTGTAAATTTGAATTTGAATTTTTCGAAGCACCCCCCTTACAACATTTTCAAAATTTTTCAAAATTTAGAATTTTGATATTTTGACTTAAGTTGATAGAGGTAGTCATAAATAGTATAAAATGTCCTTCGAAAAGTCTTTGCGATGAAAATTGTGGAAAATATCGAAGAAAAACCCTTAATTTAGGTGTAAATTTGTGATAAAGCACCCCCTTACAACATTTTCAAAATTTTATTAAATTTTGATATTTTGACTTAAGTTGATAGAGGTAGTCATAAGTAGTATAAAATGTCCTTCAAAAAGTCTTTGCGGTGAAAATTGTGAAAAATATCGAAGAAAAACCCTTAATTTAGGTGTAAATTTGAATTTGAATTTTTCGAAGCACCCCCCTTACAACATTTTCAAAATTTTTCAAAATTTAGAATTTTGATATTTTGACTTAAATTGATAGAGGTAGTCATAAGTAGTATAAAATGTCCTTCGAAAAGTCTTTGCGATGAAAATTGTGGAAAATATCGAAGAAAAACCCTTAATTTAGGTGTAAATTTGAATTTGAATTTTTCGAAGCACCCCCCTTACAACATTTTCAAAATTTTTCAAAATTTAGAATATCGATATTTTGACTTAAATTGATAAAGCTAGTCATAAATAGTATAAAATGTCCTTCGAAAAGTCTTTGCGATGAAAATTGTGGAAAATATCGAAGAAAAACCCTTAATTTAGGTGTAAATTTGAATTTGAATTTTTCGAAGCACCCCCCTTACAACATTTTCAAAATTTTTCAAAATTTAGAATTTTGATATTTTGACTTAAGTTGATAGGGGTAGTCATAAGTAGTATAAAATGTCCTTCGAAAAGTCTTTGCGGTGAAAATTGTGAAAAATATCGAAGAAAAAACCTTAATTTAGGTGTAAATTTGAATTTGAATTTTTCGAAGCACCCCCTTACAACATTTTCAAAATTTTTCAAAATTTAGAATTTTGATATTTTGACTTAAATTGATAAAGCTAGTCATAAGTAGTATAAAATGTCCTTCGAACAGTCTTTACGATGAAAATTGTGGAAAATATCGAAGAAAAACCCTTAATTTAGGTGTAAATTTGAATTTGAATTTTTCGAAGCACCCCCCTTACAACATTTTCAAAATTTTTCAAAATTTAGAATATCGATATTTTGACTTAAATTGATAAAGCTAGTCATAAATAGTATAAAATGTCCTTCGAAAAGTCGTTGCGATGAAAATTGTGGGAAATATCGAAGAAAAACCCTTAATTTAGGTGTAAATTTGAATTTGAATTTTTCGAAGCACCCCCTTACAACATATTCAAAATTTTTCAAAATTCAGAATATCGATATTTTGACTTAAATTGATAAAGCTAGTCATAAATAGTATAAAATGTCCTTCGAAAAGTCTTTGCGATGAAAATTGTGGAAAATATCGAAGAAAAACCCTTAATTTAGGTGTAAATTTGAATTTGAATTTTTCCAAGCATCCCCCTTACAACATTTTCAAAATTTTTCAAAATTTAGAATATCGATATTTTGACTTAAATTGATAAAGCTAGTCATAAATAGTATAAAATGTCCTTCGAAAAGTCTTTGCGGTGAAAATTGTGAAAAATATCGAAGAAAAACCCTTAATTTAGGTGTAAATTTGTGATAAAGCACCCCCCTTACAACATTTTCAAAATTTAGAATTTTGATATTTTGACTTAAGTTGATAGAGGTAGTCATAAGTAGTATAAAATGTACTTCAAAAAGTCTTTGCGGTGAAAATTGTGAAAAATATCGAAGAAAAACCCTTAATTTAGGTGTAAATTTGAATTTGAATTTTTC
This sequence comes from Zaprionus vittiger, assembly GCA_018904025.1. Classification (NCBI taxonomy): domain Eukaryota; kingdom Metazoa; phylum Arthropoda; class Insecta; order Diptera; family Drosophilidae; genus Zaprionus; species Zaprionus vittiger. The sequence goes on from JAEIFQ010000097.1 coordinate 45,149, forward strand.
GAAGCACCCCCCTTACAACATTTTCAAAATTTTTCAAAATTTAGAATTTTGATATTTTGACTTAAATTGATAGAGGTAGTCATAAGTAGTATAAAATGTCCTTCGAAAAGTCTTTGCGATGAAAATTGTGGAAAATATCGAAGAAAAACCCTTAATTTAGGTGTAAATTTGAATTTGAATTTTTCGAAGCACCCCCCTTACAACATTTTCAAAATTTTTCAAAATTTAGAATATCGATATTTTGACTTAAATTGATAAAGCTAGTCATAAATAGTATAAAATGTCCTTCGAAAAGTCTTTGCGATGAAAATTGTGGAAAATATCGAAGAAAAACCCTTAATTTGGGTGTAAATTTGAATTTGAATTTTTCGAAGCACCCCCCTTACAACATTTTCAAAATTTTTCAAAATTTAGAATTTTGATATTTTGACTTAAGTTGATAGAGGTAGTCATAAGTAGTATAAAATGTCCTTCGAAAAGTCTTTGCGGTGAAAATTGTGAAAAATATCGAAGAAAAAACCCTTAATTTAGGTGTAAATTTGAATTTGAATTTTTCGAAGCACCCCCCTTACAACATTTTCAAAATTTTTCAAAATTTAGTATTTTGATATTTTGACTTAAATTGATAAAGCTAGTCATAAGTAGTATAAAATGTCCTTCGAACAGTCTTTACGATGAAAATTGTGGAAAATATCGAAGAAAAACCCTTAATTTAGGTGTAAATTTGAATTTGAATTTTTCGAAGCACCCCCCTTACAACATTTTCAAAATTTTTCAAAATTTAGAATATCGATATTTTGACTTAAATTGATAAAGCTAGTCATAAATAGTATAAAATGTCCTTCGAAAAGTCGTTGCGATGAAAATTGTGGGAAATATCGAAGAAAAACCCTTAATTTAGGTGTAAATTTGAATTTGAATTTTTCGAAGCATCCCCCTTACAACATATTCAAAATTTTTCAAAATTCAGAATATCGATATTTTGACTTAAATTGATAAAGCTAGTCATAAATAGTATAAAATGTCCTTCGAAAAGTCTTTGCGATGAAAATTGTGGAAAATATCGAAGAAAAACCCTTAATTTAGGTGTAAATTTGAATTTGAATTTTTCCAAGCATCCCCCTTACAACATTTTCAAAATTTTTCAAAATTTAGAATATCGATATTTTGACTTAAATTGATAAAGCTAGTCATAAATAGTATAAAATGTCCTTCGAAAAGTCTTTGCGGTGAAAATTGTGAAAAATATCGAAGAAAAACCCTTAATTTAGGTGTAAATTTGTGATAAAGCACCCCCCTTACAACATTTTCAAAATTTTTCAAAATTTAGAATATCGATATTTTGACTTAAATTGATAAAGCTAGTCATAAATAGTATAAAATGTCCTTCAAAAAGTCTTTGCGGTGAAACTTGTGAAAAATATCGAAGAAAAACCCTTAATTTAGGTGTAAATTTGAATTTGAATTTTTCGAAGCACCCCCCTTACAACATTTTCAAAATTTTTCAAAATTTAGAATTTTGATATTTTGACTTAAATTGATAGAGGTAGTCATAAGTAGTATAAAATGTCCTTCGAAAAGTCTTTGCGGTGAAAATTGTGGAAAATATCGAAGAAAAACCCTTAATTTAGGTGTAAATTTGAATTTGAATTTTTCGAAGCACCCCCCTTACAACATTTTTAAAATTTTTCAAAATTTAGAATTTCGATATTTTGACTTAAATTGATAAAGCTAGTCATAAATAGTATAAAATGTCCTTCGAAAGTCTTTTCGAGAAAATTGTGGAAAATATCGAAGAAAAAACCTTAATTTAGTTTAAGTTTATATTTGAGAAAACCCCCCCCTAAAAAAATTTTTAATTTTTAAAATTAAAAATATTATAAATTAAATTAATTAAAAAGAATAGTTATATTTAAATCAAAAAGTCTTTGCGGTGAAACTTGTGGAAAATATCGAAGAAAAACCCTTAATTTAGGTGTAAATTTGAATTTGAATTTTTCGAAGCACCCCCCTTACAACATTTTCAAAATTTTTCAAAATTTAGAATTTTGATATTTTGACTTAAATTGATAGAGGTAGTCATAAGTAGTATAAAATGTCCTTCGAAAAGTCTTTGCGATGAAAATTGTGGAAAATATCGAAGAAAAACCCTTAATTTAGGTGTAAATTTGAATTTGAATTTTTCGAAGCACCCCCCTTACAACATTTTCAAAATTTTTCAAAACTTAGAATTTCGATATTTTGACTTAAATTGATAGAGCTAGTCATAAGTAGTATAAAATTTCCTTCGAAAAGTCTTTGCGGTGAAAATTGTGGAAAATATCGAAGAAAAACCCTTAATTTAGGTGTAAATTTGAATTTGAATTTTTCGAAGTACCCCCCTTACAACATTTTCAAAATTTTTCAAAATTTAGAATTTCGATATTTTGACTTAAATTGATAAAGCTAGTCATAAATAGTATAAAATGTCCTTCGAAAAGTCTTTGCGGTGAAAATTGTGGAAAATATCGAAGAAAAACCCTTAATTTAGGTGTAAATTTGAATTTGAATTTTTCGAAGCACCCCCCTTACAACATTTTCAAAATTTTTAAAAATTTAGAAATTTGATATTTTGACTTAAGTTGATAGAGGTAGTCATAAGTAGTATAAAATGTCCTTCAAAAAGTCTTTGCGGTGAAAATTATGAAAAATATCGAAGAAAAACCCTTAATTTAGGTGTAAATTTGAATTTGAATTTTTCAAAGCACCCCCCTTACAACATTTTCAAAATTTTTCAAAATTTAGAATTTTGATATTTTGACTTAAGTTGATAAAGCTAGTCATAAATAGTATAAAATGTCCTTCGAAAAGTCTTTGCGGTGAAAATTGTGAAAAATATCGAAGAAAAACCCTTAATTTAGGTGTAAATTTGAATTTGAATTTTTCGAAGCACCCCCCTTACAACATTTTCAAAATTTTTCAAAACTTAGAATTTCGATATTTTGACTTAAATTGATAAAGCTAGTCATAAATAGTATAAAATTTCCTTCGAAAAGTCTTTGCGGTGAAAATTGTGGAAAATATCGAAGAAAAACCCTTAATTTAGGTGTAAGTTTGAATTTGAATTTTTCGAAGCACCCCCCTTACAACATTTTCAAAATTTTTCAAAATTTAGAATTTCGATATTTTGACTTAAATTGATAAAGGTAGTCATAAATAGTATAAAATGTCCTTCGAAAAGTCTTTGCGATGAAAATTGTGGAAAATATCGAAGAAAAACCCTTAATTTAGGTGTAAATTTGAATTTGAATTTTTCGAAGCACCCCCCTTACAACATTTTAAAAATTTTTAAAAATTTAGAATTTTGATATTTTGACTTAAGTTGATAGAGGTAGTCATAAGTAGTATAAAATGTCCTTCGAAAAGTCTTTGCGGTGAAAATTGTGAAAAATATCGAAGAAAAAACCTTAATTTAGGTGTTATTTAATTTGAATTTTCGAAGGAACCCCCTTACAAAATTTTCAAAATTTTTCAAAAATTTAGAATTTTGATATTTTGACTTAAATTGATAAAGCTAGTCATAAGTAGTATAAATGTCCTTCACAGTCTTTACGATGAAAATTGTGGAAAATGAAGAAAAACCCTTAATTTAGGTGTAAATTTAATTTAATTTTTAAGCCCCTAATTTTCAAAAATTTTTTTAAAATTCAGAGAATATCGATATTTTTGAATTTTAAAGATTTTGAATACTCGAAAAATTCAAAGTGGATTGAAGGTTTTTCTTCGATATTTTCACAATTTCATCATGCTCGAAAAAGAACATTTTACTTATCAATTTAAGTCAAACTAAATTTTGAAAAATTTTGAAGAAAGTGAAAATTCCAAATTCAATTACCTAAATAAGGTTTTCTTCGATATTTTCCACAATTTTTCACCGCAAAAGAAGAACTACTTGCATGACTACCTCTATCAACAGAAAATATCAAAAAAATTCTAAATTTTCAAAAATTTTCAAATGTTGTGAAGTGCTCGGAAAATTCAAATTCAAATTTACACCTGGAGGTAAGGGTTTTTCTTTCGATATTTTCCACAATTTTCATCACTGCTTTCGGCAGGGCATTTTGCTACTGACTGGGGACTACCTTCATCATTTAGAATCAAAATATCGAAATTCTAAATTTTGAAAATTTTGAAAATGTTATTGAAAAAAATGCTCGAAAAATTCAGGGTAAGCACACTAAGTGGGGTTTTCTTCGGTATTTTCCACCATAAAGAACTTTTTCGAAGAGAGTACATACTGTGACTGAAAACATCAATTTAAGTCAAATATCAAGCTACAAGTTTTGAATTTGAAAAATGAAGTAACAAGAAGGAATGCTCGGAAAATTCAGAATTCAAATTTACACCTAAGTCCGAAATTTTCTTCGTGTACCTAAATTTTCCTCCACTTTCGAGGCATTTTATACTGTTATGACTGCTTTATCAACAGTCAAAGCAATAAAGTGAAAATTTTCCAAATGTTAAAATTCCAAGTCAATTACACCTAAGTAAGGGTTTTCATCATTTTCCATAATTTTCACCTCAAGAACTTTTGAAAGGACATTTTATACCAAATGACACACTCTATCCAGCAGAGTCAAACTACAAAAATTTTGAAAATGAGTAGAGAGGTGCTTCGACGAAAAATTCAAGTGTACACCTAGAAGGTAAGGGTTTTCTTCGGATGTTCACAATTTTCATCCAAAGAATTTTCGGCGGACATTTCCTACTAGTTATGACTAACTGTATCAATTTAAGTCAAAATATCGAGTGAAATTTTGAAATGTTGTGAGAATACTTCGAAAATTCAGATTCAAATTTACACCCTAAATGGGGTTTTTCTTTCGGTCTCACCATCTTTCGGAGTGACAAAAAAAAAAAATGACTAGCTTTGTCAATTTAGATCTAAATATCGAAAGTCTAAGTTTTGAAAAATTTGAAATGTTGCCAGGGTAACTCGGGGTGCCAAAAAAAAAAAAAAAAAAAAAAAAAAAAAAAGTGGGGTTTCTTTCGATATTTTCCACGGTTTTCATCATAAGAACCCCTCGAAAGGACATTCTTATATTCCTCAACAAGTCAAAATATCAAAATTCCCCCAGAATTTTGAAGAACTGAAAAATATCAGGGGTGCTGGGAAAGGTAAGAATAATTACCCCGAAGCCAGGGTTTTTCTTCGTGACAAGTTAAAAAAAAAAAAAAGGAAGGAATACTACTAGGCTACACAAGAATCAAAATACTCAAAATTCTAAATTTTGAAAATTTTGAAAGAGTGCTATCAAATTTACCACGGAAATTGGGGTTTTCTTCGATATTTTCCACAGACACACTTTTCGGTGACACATACTATTGCGACTAGCTTTATCAGGCTAGATCAGAAATATCGAGAATTAAATTTTGAAAAATTTTCAAAATGTGAAGAAACAACTCAGAAAATTCAGACACCCCACAAGTGGTTTTCTTCGTCTTTCCCGAATTCCAAAAGCAAATACCCTAGACGACACATACTTATGACAACCTATCGAATTTAAGTCAAAATATCAAGAGATACAAAATTTTGAGAAATTTTCCAAATGTTGTGAGAATAGCTTCCCAATATTCAAATTCAAAATTTCAACCTAGAATGGGGTTTTCTTCGATATTTTCTACAGAAAAAAAGAAAGACCCCCCACGGAAAACCCGAACTGACTGGCTTTATCAATTTAAGTCAAAATATCGATATTCTAGAATTTTGAAAATTTGAAATATTGAAAAAAAAAAATTTCTTCATTATTTTCCACAATTTTCACCGCCCCAACTTTCGAAGGACATTTCTACTGACATGACATAGCTTTATCAATTTCAGGCGAAATATCGACTATTCTAGAATTTTGAAAATTTCCAAATGTAGGGAAAAAAAAATTCAAATTCAAATTTACACTAGATGGGGTTTTTCGATATTTTCCACAATTTCCCTTTCGAAGGACATTATATGACCCCCAATGACTAGCCTATCAATTTAAGTCAAATAATCGATATTCTGGAATTTTGAAAAATTTGAGTATGACAGCAAGAGAGTGCTCGAAAGAACTCAGAATTCAAATTTACACCTAAATTGGGGTTTTCTTCGTATTTCCCACGCTCATCCATAACATTTCGAAGGACATTTCCTACTATTTTATGACTAGCTGAACTCGAGCCCCAGTCCAAACCTATCGATATTCACAAGTACGAAGAATTTTGAAAATGTTGGCAAGAGGTGCTTCGAAAAAAGAAAATTCAAATTTACACCCTAAATCAGGGTTTTTCTTCGATATTTTCCACAATTTTCATCGTAAGGCTGTTCGAGAATTTTATACTTATATCAATTTAAGTCAAAATATCAAAATACTAAATTTTGCAAAAGGCTGAAAATGTAGCAGAGGCCAACTCAGCAGGTCAAATTCAAATTCCACCTAAACTGTCGTCGACCCACACAATTTTCACCTGCTTTCGAAAGGACATTTCATACTATTTATTTACCTCTATCAGCAAGTCAATATCAAATTCACTGAAGAATTTCCAAAAAGAAAACTCAAATTCAAATTTACACCTAAATTAGAATTTTCTTCGATATTTTCCACAATTTCATCACCAAAGGCACACAGAAAGGACATTTTGCTACTATTTATGACAAGCACCTATCAATTTAAGTCATTTATTCTTGATTTTGAAAAGTAACAATGTTGTAAGAGGAATGGCTCGAAAATTCAATTCAGACCACCTAAATTGGGAGGTTTTTTTCTTTTCCACAATTTTCATCGCAGGAACATTTTATACTACTTATATTACCTCTAGCCTCGGTCCAATCACAAATTTTGAAAAAGAAAATGTTCAAGAGGGCCTTTCGAAAATTCAGGTTCAAAATTTACACCTAGAATAAGGGTTTTCTTCGTATTTTCCACAAGTTTCACCGCA